>JAODAL010006121.1:0-20000 GCA_025379985.1 Phyllomedusa bahiana
TATTATTCAAAAAAAATTTAGGAAAAAAAACAACATAACTCTTTCCCTAGGATTAAGCAGCTTGTGCCACAAAAAAGATGAAGCCTACTGTTCTATTTTGATTTATAATCCCTTCGATACCTTACCTGCTGATATAGTCTTTTTGGTAAACCACAGAAGAGTCAGGAACAGTTTTATTGGTTTAAATTAAGGGTCCCAGGCCTGACCAATTTTGCAATGGTTTAAATTTAGATCAACCACAAAAAAATCTGATAATAGGCATCATAAAATTGAACAAAAACAAAAAAAAGAGTAGAATGATTTGTAGGAGAAAAAATTTTTCTCCCAAATTTTAAACCTATATGTTGAGAAAAAAAAAATTTTAAACCCCTCCCTAAAAAAACGAAGAATGCTGATAAGGCGACCCTAACCAGGAACCTACCCCTAACAAGATAACTTTTTAGTGGAAAAACCCGGGAACATTTTTTGGGTCCCTGAAAAGTTGGACCCGTTTTTTGAGTTTTTTTTAGGGTGCCGATTCTAAAAATGACCCTTTTTTTTTCCTATTAGCTCTAGTTTTGGAGATCTGACATTGCCCCCTTCCCAGTATTGCTGCTAGAAATAGAGGTCACTCAAAAAAAGAAATTTTTGGCAATTCATTGGAACAGAAAAGAAAATTTTTTAGAGCATTTAAAGAACACATGCGGGCAAAAATAAATGTGCTGAGCAATAGTTCTTTTCTCTGCATACATTTTATACACAAATTAAATCACAAGAGCAATTTTAAATCTGAAATCAATATCCCCAAAAACTAGAGTTACAAACAAAATGATGGTATTTGCAGCACTCAAATCCCCAAAATAAGGTCAACTTTTTTAGGTTTAAAAAAAAATTTTTTTTTTTCCCCCAGTGTAATAATATTTTTGCCTATATTACCCAGATGAAGTCAACAATTTTAACAAATCTTAGTGAGAACACCAATCCCAAAATACCCGTGTTTAAATTTTTTCATACAAAATTTATTGTACCACATCTACGTACATGTTTACTTTTTTCTTATTTTTGCATCCCCGGGGCTTCATGTCCCATAAATGAACAAAAGCCTTCTGGGGCCCCGGTTTTGACTTCCAATATCAATCACTTATCTAAAAATCTTTTGAACCCCGGCTTGCCTTGGCTCATTTCGGAGAATTCTTGAATGTTTCTTTCTACCCCCCTCGTTTTGTTTCTTGACAAATACCCCTTAATCTTGATTGTCCCCTTAAATTATAATGATTAGATAAGCCCCAGTGTTCGCAAGTAATAACCATTTGAAGATATATGAATACAAATGAAAAATACACTGATTGATAATATCTCCATAAGGTTTCCATCGGAATCTTTTTTTTTACAGGGAAAAAGCAGCAAGGGGGCATCCTATTTTTACTGTCAGGTAGCAATGATGTAACAAAAACCCCAAGCTAAGGAAGGGGGGGAAAATGCTTGTAAGCCCAAAACTGTCCAACTGCCCAAAACACAGGCGCTTTAAAAAGTTGCGGTTTCCATGTTCTGTAAAATGTGTAAAAGCCCTAAACACCCCGTAAAATTGAGTGGGCAGGGGTGGGACAACGGGGAGGTAGAGTAGAGTTTGCCTAGGGCGGTTACCTTGCCTGCAATAAAGGGGATCAAGAATTATGTAGCGGGCTCAGAACTGAGCACACCCATACAGTGAGAAATTCAGGTACTATGTATTACTTTAGAAATCATTAGTCAGCAGCCCCGCAGAATGGGCCCCCACCATCAAGGGTGCTAAAGGTTTGTTAAAGAGAATTTGCACCAATTTTTTTTTTACTTATTAAAACAAGATTGATATATTTTTTCTTCTCAGTGTTTTTATTTCCTGATTGTAGATTTTTTTCGGCCGTCTATATAGATTGTGGGGAAGCATTCTTGCCTTCATGCTTTTAAAAGCAGTCAGAGAGATACTTTACAGAGCTTCATGCAATGGGTTTAAAACAGATTTGTCCCATAGATTGTATAGAAAATTTTCACGTGAAGGGAGGGGAGAGGGGGACTGTGACACTCCCCTTTTTGACTGGTGGTTCTGTATATTGTCACAATGGTGTCTCCTTTCAGCTGACCCTGGTGTTATGTAATGAGGGGACTGCTGAAAGCCCCTAAAAAAAACAGGAAGTGTAGGCGTTATTAGGGTTTTGGGCCAAGTGAAAACTGCAGGACTTTAGAATTTTTAAAAAAAAAATAACCAAAAAATTTCCCAAAAAATGTTTTAAATAAAAATGTGAGTTAAACAAAAAAGACAATTTTTGATGACCCCTTCCCTTTAAAAGAGCACCCCTTAGTAACCTTTCCCCCTCCCCTCCCGGAAACCGTGGGCCCCCGGGCCCCAAATGACATGAATTACAAAAGCCTCTACCCCTTCGGCCCCGCTAGAAGTTTTTGACAGAGGGCCCGGGCTGGTGGAAAGGGGGGGGTTTTTCTACATTGCCGGAGAGAAGCTCAATCCTGCCATGTGGCCAAATTTCCCCTGTCTTCAAAATACTTTTTTGCAAATCCCCCAACCGCGCATGAGTGAGCCGCTAGAAATTTATTTCACTTATAAATATATAGATGATGATTTTTTTGTATTTATGTAGCATCTATTTTTTAAATTTAAACCCGGGATTCAAAGGGGGGGATTGGGGGATGCTCCCCAAAAAAATTTGGGATAAAACTTTTGTTAACAATCAAAAAAAATTGCCCGTCCCCTAATATTTAGTGATATCACTACGTGTCTGGCGTGTAAGGGGGTGTAAAGCAGAAAGTAATGGGGGTTTGGGGGTGTTTTATGGGGGAAGTTTTGGCGTTTGGGAAATGGGTGTAAGTGGGGAAGTGACTGGGCCATGGGGGTGGTGTAACGAGAAGTGTCCCGGCATTGGGGGGGGTGAAAGCCCAAATTATTTTTGGTGGGGGGTTTTAGCATGTGAGTGGTTATTTTGGGAAAAATGAAGCGTGAAATGGGTTTAGCCCGAAAGTGTCAGGCATGTGAGTTTTGAGGGTGTATGCGAGAAGTGGGCCAGCTTTGAGTGGGTAATGCAGAAAGTGTTTCCCCGGGGTGGGAGTGCTTTTTTGCCGGGAAATGTCCATCACGTGAGTGGGGATATGTGGGAAATGTCCGGCATTTGAACGGTGTAAAGCGGGGATGTCCATTTTTGGGAGTGGAGGATAGCTAACCCTTTTCGGGCCCCTTGGCTAAAATCAAGGGGTTTTTAATTTTGTTTCTTAACAGTCGACCTGGCGGGTTTTTTTGGGAAAAAGGTGCCCCTATAGGATTCCCGTTTTTGGGGCAGAAAAACCCACTGGGGGGAGGAGGGGGTGTACGCGGGGTTTCTTGAAAGAAAAGCAGCCTTTGGGGGTGACTCCCCCCCCCCCCCCAGGATCGAAAAGCCCTGTAGGTTTTTAGGGGGATAGGAAGCCCCAAATTGGGTGTGCCCCCCGGAAAAGACGACCCCGGGGGGGCCTTAACTCCTGGGTGTGGGGCCCCAAATTGATTTTGGCACCCTTTGCAAGGGAAATTTAACTTTCCCTGTTTTTCCCCCAAAACAAGCCCCTTTTTCCCCGGCCTTTCTGGAGGAAAAAAAGGGAAATTTTTATATTTTCCGGCCGGATGTCCGGCAGTAGCCACTGCACACATTCCACTTATTTATTTTGCACGTCACGTGTGTTTTCGTTTGTCACTATTTGTGTTGGATTTTGGGATGCGGTACCCTTCTGGGACCCCCCCGAGGTCTAGGGGGAGAATGTGGGCCATCAGGTTCCCTTCTCCCCTGCAAACCCGGCACTCTTCGGAGTCGGCCACCAGGTGAGCACTTGGTCGAAGTTTTGGTGTGGCAGGCCATTCTGACGCCAATGTGCAAGCTTGTCGGTCCCGGTCTGCTTCGGCAGTAGGACCTAGCCTCTCTTCGGAGTTGGCTACCTGGATGCACTGGTGGAGGTTTTGGTGTGGCAGGCCATTCCGATACCTAAGTGCACGTTCTTTGGGTTTCGATCTGCTCCGGCAGTAGAACCTTTTGTGTGTGACCCCATGCAGGTGCCTTCTGGCCTGGTGGGGGAACACTTTGTTCCGTTTCTGCTTCGGCAGAGTGGAATACGTTCGGGGTGTTCCGGTGCAGGAGCCTTCTGGCCCGGCAGGGACACTCTGTCCGTTCCAGGTATATGGGGGACCTATTAAATTTTTAGTATGGGTCTGCGATAGACCGTACCTGATGCCCCTGTTTTTGTGTGGCACTCGTGTTGCACTTTTTTTTTGTGCATTTTGGTGTTAGTTGCACGTTCTTAGGGCTTCAAAAAAAAAAAAATCTGTTCTAATCAGTCTCCCTTGCAGTTTAGGCGGGGCCGCTATGGGGGGTCTGTGTCCGAACGGAGAACCACACTGGGGGTAGGGAGGGGTGTACGCGGTTTTGCTTCAGAGACAGCAGCCGTAGGTGACCCCCTCAGGATTGAAGCCAGGATGGCTTAAGGGGACTATGAAGCCCTAGGTGTGATGTGCCCCAGGAATGACGAACCTGGGGTGCCCGAACTCACTGGGTGTAGGGAGCCCACATGAGTTTTGGCACATTTGCACGGCACTTAAACTTTCACTGTCCCTTTGAGCACACGTCCTTATTCCCCGGCCTTCTGGCTAGGCAATAGGGGAATTTTTATCATTTCCGTCCGGATGTCCGGGCAGCACTCACTGCGCACATTCACTTTATTTAATTTTTTTTTAACGTCACAGTGTGTTCTAGGTGTCCCCTTTTTGTGGGGTTTGGGATTTTTTGGATGGGAGGCCCCCGCCCTTTTTGGGGCCCTCCCGAGGTCTTTGGGGGGGGGAATTTTTGTGGCCCCTTTGGGTTTCCCTTTTTCCCCCCCAAACCCCGGCACTCTTAGGAGTCGGCCACCTGGTGAGCACTTGGGGCGAAATTTTGGGGTGGCAGGCCCTTCTGACGCCAATGGAACTTTGGAAGGTTTTGAAAACTGCCCTTTTGGCCCGTAGGGCCCTTTTTTTTGACCTATGAAAACGCCTTCTGGCCCCGATGGGGGCATCTTTGTTTTTCCCTCTGCTTTGGGGGGGGGAGGGGGGGGAATTGTTTTGTGTAACCCTGTGCAGGTAAAATTCTGGTCCGCAGGGATATATTCTTGTTCTAGGTTTGTGGGGGCCCATTTTCCTTTTTTAAATATGGGTCTGTGTTAGAAACCCCAAAACCCCCTTTTTTAAAGCAATGTTTTTTTTGTGGCACCAGTGTTGGCCCCCTTTTTTTGTGCTTTTTGATGTTTGTTGCAGTTTTTAAAGGGGTTAAAAAAAAAAAATTTTTTGTTTTATCATCCCCCTGGCAGGGGAGGGTGGCCCTCACTAAGGGGGGACTTTGGGGTCCGAACGGAGAAAACTGGGTGTGGTTTGGAGTGTTTCGTTTCCCACTTAAAAAAAAAGAAGTAAGGGTTCCCTTTTGGTGGGTCCCCCTTTTCCCAAACGAAGCCATGAGTTTCGAGGGGAAATTTTTAAAAAACCCCAAAATTGGGCCCCCCGGTTTTAAAACCCCTTGGGGGGGCCCCGAACTCCTGGGGGTGGGACCCCACTTGAGGGGGAAAAGGGAAAATTTTTCACAACCCCTTTAACTTTCACTTCCCTTTGAGCACAGTCCTTTATACCCCCCACATTCGGGGATAAATTAGGGAAAATTTTTTAATTTTTGGCCGGGAAGGGCAGGCAGTAATTTTTACTGTCCAAAAACCCCCTTAAATTATTTTATTTATTTTTTTTTACATCACTGTGTGTTCACGTGGGTTTTTTTTTTGTATGTAGGATCGAAGGTTTTAGTACCTTTTGGGGGTCCTCCTAAAGGGCAGGAGGAGAATTTGTGGCCCTTAGGCTCCTTTCTCCCCTGCAAACCCTGGAACTCTTCGGAGTCGGCCACCTAGATGGCACGTTGGTTGACGGTTTTCTGATGCCAAGTGCAAGTATTTGGGTCTCTATCCGCTTCGGTGGTGGAGCCTACCGACTGTGACCTCATGCGGATGCCTTCTGGCTCGGTGAGGGAGCAACGGGATCTCTTTCTGCTTCGGTAGTTGAGATAATTTTGTGTATCCTCGTGCAGGTTACCTTTGGTCCGGCGGGGGAAAACATTCGTTTTTAGGTTTTTTGGGGACCCATTACTTTAATATGGGCCTGCGATAGACCGTATCCTCAATGAACTGCTTTTGTGTGGCACTTTTGTGGGACTTTTTTTGTGCATTTTGGTGTTAGTTAGCACATATTAAGGCTTTCAAAAAAAAAAATTAGCTAACTTCTTGCAGTGAGATAACTTATTTCAGAAGGCCCTGAAAGAGCAGGCCCCAAGAATGATGGGCCCAAGGTACTCCAATCCGACACAAACTATTTAGATGCCGTGGTTAACGCATCTTATCAGTTATGCAGAGGGGCACATCCCAATCAGCTCCCCATGACACAAGTGCGTGATACTGACCAGATATTTTTTTGGTCACTTTGCCATCCCAAAAATTAAAATAAACAGGAACAGGTATCTGTGTCTGTAAAAGACCTCATAATATATAACCTGATATATCCTGCAAGATGAACACCATAAAAAAATTACCCATTGCCAAATTACGGGATTTTTTTTGATCTTCTTGCCTTTCCAAAAATTGGAAATAAAGTGACCAAAAATGGAACCAATAAAAACCACACTCTAGTCGGCAAAAAAAACAAACCCCCATACAGGTCCATAGACTGAAAAACATGACATAATTTCACCTAGCTGGGGAGGGCACTTTTGAATGCACTATGTGTTAGTTAAGGGCCAGAGATTTATTTTTATTTTGTTTTCTTCGGGGTGGGAGGGGGGGCATCAAAGTGCCTTGTCCCGGACCCGGAACTCGGTATGGGAGAATCCACTATGACTGGTCGAGATGAGTCCAGTGTGCAGCTTCTCCCTGCCCTGCTCAGCTTAAATAGGTTATTCCACCATAGACATTCATCACTAATCCACACAGTGGGTGATAAATGGCTAATTGTTGGAGGGTCCCATAGCTGAGACCACCACAGATAGCTAAAATAAGGGCCCTTCCTCAATATGCCTGCACTGCAAGAAAGTATTTGAACAAAGCAGTGGCCGAACTTTCAAAGGCTTTGTGACTGTTCCCTTTAAAGGGTTGTTCCACAATAAAATATAGATGTCTTACATGACATACAATATATGCTTAAAACTTGATTTCAAAATGGTGCTGTGTGCAGAACATGTATGTGATTTGGCGACCTTTGCTGTTCTTTGTATCCCCCTTCAAAACAAGCTCAGAATGTTTTTAGTGCTTGTAAGGAAAAGCTTCTTCGAGAGCGCAAATTTTTGTTTGCTGCATGCACAATAGCAGTACTCACTCCATTGCCAATAAACAAGAGGATTCAGACAATAGGACTGAGTTACTAAGCATGTGTGACTTCTGACACTAAACACATTAGGTAGAGGCAATTAAATGAACACCAGGGGGAGCCAAAGCAAATCTGTGACAATAACCTTGAGAAACAGGAGCATTTTCTTCATTGATTCCAACTAAAAAAAATTCCACTTTCACACTTATTTAACAGAGTAAGCCCTGGTTCCCATCAGCATTGGAGGTTCCTTTCGGAATCTTCGTCGCTAGTTCCGTCAAAAATTATGGAAAAAATAGTACAGCAAGTTGCGCTATTTATTCCTACTGAACAATGAACAAAATGGCAGAGACGCGATAGACCCATTGAAGTCAATTGGGTCCTTCTGGTGCCATTAGTCTCCGTTGTGAAACGAGTCCATTTGCGTTTGTGTGACTAAGCTTCGAAACAGAACCTCTGACAGGCCTAAGGTCCCATTCACATCACATTTTTACCATCCGCCAATCATTTGAATATCCTGGACCCATAAACTACTATGGAGAAAATGTGTTTTTTGTGGAGGATGAAAAAGAGTGGACCACCACGCTTTTTTGTCTTTTTTAAAACGTGCACACGACGCATACATTTTTTTTCAATACGGGAGTCTATAGAAAACATGTGCAAGCTTTACATGTGCTCAAGAGATATTTTTTTTGCATACAATAATGGGAAGAAAGGAACCTTCAGCTGACACATCTACAGATCCACCTTTAATGTATACATTTTTCTGAAAACTGGAGGAAACATTTGTATACATTTTTGGTCTTTAACAAATTAGCCTGTTACTTTGCGTTTATGTTATGTTATGTTTATGGAGACTACAATGAAGCGATGAGAATGGGGCATACATTAAAAGGATTTTCTCACTGTGAAGATTCAGTGACAGGTAATTGACTTTCTCTAAACACATTGCTCTTTTGATATTGCTCTGGTCAGGAGATAAGATAGATTTTACCTGCTCTGAGTGCACATAAGTGTCTCTAGGTTACTGTTTAAATTTCCCTTCCTGATTAGATAGATAGCAGGGAGTGGCATCATCATGGCTGCAAGGAGCACAGTCTTTTTTTTTCTAACAGGATTAGATTGTTTAATTGTTTACCTGAAAAGCACTTATGCCTCACTTATGTAATGCTTAGCTAGGAAGAGCAGAGCTGATATGCTAGTCACTGCTATAGAACAACCCACAACCCGACCAGCAAGTATCAGTCTGTAGTGTCCTACGACTCCATGAAACAGCATGGTGAGAAATATCTACTGATATAATTCCTTTAAGATGTCAGACTGTATAGCCTAAAGTACATCCTTTAGAAGAATACAGGGTGTAATGTACATTTGATCATCATTTTTATGTATGAAGCCCATGGTGTTCCACAGATATAGATACATTCATAAGAATTTGTATATGTACCTTATCCATAGGAGTGACTGTTACCCAGTGGCCCCTCACTAACTGTGGCTTCCATCATAAGAATTTGTACTGTATATGTACCTGATCCATATGAGTGACTGTTACCCAGTGGTCCCTAACTGTGGCTACCATCATAAGAATATTTATATGTACCTGATCCATAGCAGTGACTGTTACCCAGTGGCCCCTCACTAACTGTGGCTTCCGTCATAAGAATTTGTACTATATATGTACCTGATCCATAGGAGTGACTGTTACCCAGTGGTCCCTAACTGTGGCTACCATAATAAGAATATTTATATGTACCTGATCCATAGGAGTGACTGTTACCCAGTGGCCCCTCACTAACTGTGGCTTCCATCATAAGAATATTTATATGTACCTGATCCATAGCAGTGACTGTTACCCAGTGGTCCCTCACTAACTGTGGCTTCCGTCATAAGAATTTGTACTATATATGTACCTGATCCATAGGAGTGACTGTTACCCAGTGGTCCCTAACTGTGGCTACCATAATAAGAATATTTATATGTACCTGATCCATAGCAGTGACTGTTACCCAGTGGTCCCTCACTAACTGTGGCTTCCGTCATAAGAATTTGTACTGTATATGTACCTGATCCATATGAGTGACTGTTACCCAGTGGTCCCTCACTAACTGTGGCTTCCATCATAAGAATTTGTACTGTATATGTACCTGATGCATATGAGTGACTGTTTTCCAGTGGTCCCTAACTGTGGCTACCATCATAGGAATATGTATATGTACCTGATCCATAGGAGTGACTGTTACCCAGTGGCCCCTCACTAACTGTGGCGTCCATCATAAGAATTTGTACTGTATATGTACCTGATCCATATGAGTGATTGTTACCCAGTGGTCCCTAACTGTGGCTACCATCATAGGAATATGTATATGTACCTGATCCGTAGGAGTGACTGTTTTCCCAGTGGCCCCTCACTAACTGTGGCGTCCATCATAAGAATTTGTACTGTATATGTACCTGATCCATATGAGTGATTGTTACCCAGTGGTCCCTAACTGTGGCTACCATCATAGGAATATGTATATGTACCTGATCCATAGGAGTGACTGTTACCCAGTGGCCCCTCACTAACTGTGGCGTCCATCATAAGAATTTGTACTGTATATGTACCTGATCCATATGAGTGACTGTTACCCAGTGGTCCCTAACTGTGGCTACCATCATAGGAATATGTATATGTACCTGATCCATAGGAGTGACTGTTACCCAGTGGTCCCTCACTAACTGTGGCGTCCATCATAAGAATTTGTATATGTAACTGATCCATAGGAGTGACTGTTACCCAGTGGTCCCTTACTGACTGTGGCGTCCATCATAAGAATTTGTATATGTAACTGATCCATAGGAGTGACTGTTACCCAGTGGTCCCTTACTGACTGTGGCGTCCATCATAAGAATTTGTACATGTAACTGATCCATAGGAGTGACTGTTACCCAGTGGTCCCTTACTGACTGTGGCGTCCATCATAAGAATTTGTATATGTAACTGATCCATAGGAGTGACTGTTACCCAGTGGTCCCTTACTGACTGTGGCGTCCATCATAAGAATTTGTATATGTACCTGACCTATAGGAGTGACTGTTACCCAGTGGTCCCTCACTAATTGTGGCTTCCATCATAAGAATATCTATATGTACCTGATCTATCGGAGGGACTGTTATCCATTGGTCCTGCTCTTCTGTAGCCACAGTTAGTGTGGGACCAAAATGTAAGAGTAAGTATATTACAAGGTTAGAGCACTATATGAGCAACATCTTTAGGATTTTCACAGGAACACACAGGAGCAATTCCTCAAGAAGAAAAGGAAAAG
Organism: Phyllomedusa bahiana; assembly: GCA_025379985.1. Taxonomy (NCBI): domain Eukaryota; kingdom Metazoa; phylum Chordata; class Amphibia; order Anura; family Hylidae; genus Phyllomedusa; species Phyllomedusa bahiana. Next base: position 10,663 of record JAODAL010006121.1, read on the forward strand.
AACATTGTTACATGAATCAGAGATGTTCCATCTTTGACATCTCTTACTTCACTTTTAGTGCCATTCTTGCTTTTCTTTTCTTGGCTGTACGAATGTGTCCTATACGTCAGTACTAGTGTGAATGTGAGATGTTTCCATATCACCTTCCTCAATCTCTTAATAGCTTTCTCTTCTTTCAGTGCCAGTGCACTCCCTGTCTGCCAATCTTATTCTGTACTACACAACACAACAGTGTAGAGATTGGTCATGGGTAAAAATAAAAAGTGTACCTGATGTATAGGTGTGTCATCGTCAGAATTGTATGACTTCAACAAAAGAGGTATGAAAAGTCTATACAACCTCATTTTCAGATCACAATAACTAAAAATCATATTGAAGATTTGGTGTGTGACAAAGAGTTAGGACCCCAACCAATTGCAAGTAAGGAGCTCATTTCCAGAACTTAAACATTAACATTATCTTAACAGCTCTCTTCTAGACTTTAAAGAGGACCAGTGACAGCTCCTGATATGTCTGTTTCAGTAAATACCATATTAAAGACCTTTTTCCCCACAAATTTGGGAGGAAAATAGTCCAAATGTTGGCAGTGGCACGATGCTGCGGGCCCTGGGCTGGATGCCTCATGCAGGCTCTGTAGCTGCCTATTACACTCTGCCATATGTAATGAATGAAAATCCTATATACGGCTGTACAATAGTACTGCCACATATAGTACAAGGGATTGTGAACCCTAGTGCCCAAATACCTTTGGAGGACAAAGTCTTAAAGTAAAAAAAAGGTTTAAAAACAAATACATATTAAAAGTTTAAATCACCTCCTTTTTGCCATTTTACAAACAAAAAAATAAAAAAGTTACACAGAATTGTTACACCATGTTAGTAAAAGTCTGATCTATTAAAATCTAACATCATTTATCCTGCACACTGATCACTGTAGAAGAAAAACTATTTCTAACAAAAAGAAAATAAAAAGTAATCAAAAAGTTTCATATATTCTAAAATGGTACCAATAAAAACTACACTTCAGCCTGCAGTTTTTGTTTCAAATTTTTTTCTCCTATTTTCCTCCTCTAAAACCTAGGTGTGTTTTATGATCTATTGCATCTTACAGCCCGAAAAATATGGTGCTTGTATTCCCTATGAAAAAATTCTAGAGCATCTTATAACTCTGTGTTGTGCTGTTCTTCTGTTACTCCTTCTAGAAATGTATTATTGGATCAGTCAGCTGGGTGTTACCAATCCAATTTTCAGAATTGTTATTTCACAGGCAACACAAGTATTAAAGAGCTTTTCCCACCAAGTAAAATTGAAGTGAAAGCTTTCAAATTAAATAATAAACATTTTCACCATTCATCATTATTAAAAATCTTGCACCATTGTTGTTTTAGCTGCTCCCTTAGTGATCTATAGTGTAAAGTTTGTCTCTGGAGCATATGAGCAGTGACTAGGGCTTCTCAGTCCTGGTCGCACATGCTCAGATATCCCCACTCGTTTTAGGCAACTACTGTCAGTCTCTTCCCTGCTTAGTAATCATATACACTCACTGCTAAGTCTTCCACTCCAGATGCTGTCATTCTACTCCTATCCGCTCTACTCATTAGTAATTAGTCAAACAGTACAAATAAATTAAAAGAAAAAAGATACCTCAATCAACTATGTGTATTGATAAACAAATCCACTTTTGGTTCCTGCAGGGATTTGAACCTAGGACCGCTATGCTGAAAGGCAGTGCTAACCACTCGGGTACATTGTAGCTACTCACAGCTCTTTACATAAACATACCTTTGTTTGACTAGAGTGAGCACACTGTGGGGAAAGGCATGATGATGTCAAACCTGCTGGGTCACCAGATATGCAGTTCAAACAAATCATACATGCTCCATTTTGAACACACTAAAAGCTGAAGCAGGACAAACCAGGAATGAAATGCCTTCATGGTAAAACGCCTTTAAAGAGAACCTGTCACATAGATTATGCCCCCCTTGCTGAGGACAGCACAAGCTAGTGACATGCTGTTTCCAGCGCTGTGTCCCTTATTCTGTAAGATGCTGTAGTTTTCGAGTATTTAATGCTCAAATCTGCAGTTTTCAGCCAGAAGAGTCATTCAAAGAGTCATTTTTTTCAAACCCCGCCCATCTGGGGCTAGTCCCACCCACCTCAACTGATAAACCAATTACTTTGAATAGGTAGAAACATGTGAATAACTGTCAGTGGGCGGCGCTAGTCTTTGGTGGGCGGGGCTAACACCTATTCACGAATAAGATTTGAGGGGTAATGCTCTAAAACTACAGCATCTTACAGGTCTGACACTAGCTTGTGCTGTCCTCAGCAAGGGGGGGCATAATCTATGTGACAGGTTCCCTTTAAGTAAAGCAGACATGTCCGGATTGGTCACAGGTCTTCGTTAATGGGACTGTAAAGCTCTGTAATATTGCTAACAAGTTTACAAAGAAGAAAGAGTCACAATTCTCACACCATAGAAAGACGAGCTGTAGCTACCACTACATGATATTATGAGAATACCATACAGGCTAACTACAACAAAGGTAGATCACAAACTGTTTATTAATACAGTATTGCTTTTTTTTTTATCCTACACTCTCTTGACAACTAGACAATCATGTTTGGGTTGGGGGTTTATTAGATGCTGAGGGCACAGGTGGCAATATAGGGTGCTACTCAGCAGTGATTGTAAAGATAGTTCTATATGACATAACCTCAAGGCTATGGACATATTTGAATGCATCATTTATAATTGTATTATACTTTAGTATAAAACATTATCCCTATATGTCTTTATTATAACTTTTGCTCATTTTCTCTTCTTCTTAATCAGCATGCATATTTTCACATAGATTGCAGGCTGCTCGTCCCATTTAGACTTCAACCTATCAGAATGGTTGACCAAACCATCAGATGGCCAGTCTGATAGACTTTACTGTGAATGGGACAAAGCAGTCAGCTATGTTGGTGAACACATTCAGGCTGCAGAAAAAAACTGAGCAAAAATGTTGATTTCCATAACCTTTAAGTCTATGCAGCCTATAAGAGATAAGCGGCATAAGAGTCCCTCCCTGCTCCATTGAAAAAGCATGTGTTATAGTTGAGCTGTTGCTTAGCAATAGAGGACACAGCTGATGATTGACAGCAAATAATCTCCACACTCCTATGGATATCTGCCAGTGATACGGTCAGTGGAAGTTATGGTGTCTCATCACCACTTCCAGTCGTGGTTGTCAAGGAAAGAAGATTGAATCCAGCACTGGATGATGTATTGACTTTTTGTCAATTTTTCTATAGGGCAACAGTAATGAGCAGCTCATTCCTTACAGAATCCTCAAGGGACCAATGGGTAATTATGTCTGTTCCATGGTGAAATATGTGTGCACATAAAGCATTACTATATTACGATTCTTTGTCAACGCAAAATATAGAGGAAGAAGCCGCTTATCTTTTTTCTGACCTATGCATTTGATTGGTTGCATCATGTGAAAACTTCAGTTCTGTCTACTGTAATAGAAACTCATGTAAGACTTAACTCAATCTATAATATCACATAATCAGCAAAATTCAAGTTATCTTACAATATGTTTCTACTGACACAATTATTGTTGCCAGTGCATTTAGCAACACCTACGCGTATTAGGGGAAAGGTGTTAACATGAACCTTCAGTCATCATGTACTACACAGCTGGAAAGAATTGTCACCTCTTATGGAAGCTGCACATCTTACACATATAATGTGTAATTATCCAGCTTGGAAGGAAGATTACATAGTTACATAGTTTGTAACGACAAAAAAAGAGAGACGTCCATCAAGTTCAGCCTATGTTTATATAGAAACTTACTTTCTTACTCTGGACTTAGAGGATGTCCCCTAGATACAGTCCTGGGTATAAATAAATCTTGGGAGAGATCTCTATAGTGACCTTTAACCCCTTAACGACCTTAGACGTATCCATACGTCCAGGTCGTTTTGGGGTTCACGCACCTGGATGTATGGATACGTCCTGAGGATCGCGCGAACTCTAAAGCAGAGTTCGCGCGATCGGCGCTGGGGTTCATCTGGAATATTACAGCTGACAACCAGCAGCGTCGGCCCCGACCCCGATCGCTCCGGGGGAGGGGCCGTTTAAACCCCTTAATTATCAAGCGACCACGGGTCACAATAACTAAGGGAGACTCAGGAGGAGATGTCTCTCCTGCGTCTCATTCAGGGCGGCAAGCAGCTGCACGGATCGGAGATCCGTGCAGCTCCTGCCTCTGAAAGACAGCACGGAGTCAGAGAATGCCTTGCGGTTGGTCATGTGACGTCACTGACGCTCCCGGCCGTTCCTGTGGTCAGGTCCCGGCATCGTGACTGACAGTTGACATAGGAAACGTCAAAGCAACAAGCTGTGCATTGATTCCCTATTGAATGAGAGATCTAAAGATCTCTCATTCCAATACCCCTATGTGGAAAAGTAAAAAAAAAAGTGGAAAAAGTAAAAAAAAAGTAAACGAAAGTGAAAAACATGTAAAACACAAACACGAAAAATAAAATAAAAATACGTACACCACCCTTTCCCTTCACAACGCCAGTCGCCCCAAAAAAGATAAAACTAAATAAAGTACCATATTTGGTATCGCCGCATGCCGTAACGACCTGCCCTATAAATCTGTCATTTAATTAAGCCCTACGGGTGAACGCCGTAATAAAAAAACAACAAAACAATAACAAATTAAGAGTTTTTGGTTCATCCCGCTACACATAAAATGGAATAAAAGTGATCAAAAACACCTATAAACGCCAGTGATTACCAATTAAAATGTCAGTTCATTCCGCAAAAAAAAAAAGGGGTCCTAAAACAGCACTGTATACGGAAAAATAAAAAAGTTAAGCTCTCAGAAGACAGCGATGCTCATACTGTAAAATATTCTTTTACACACTATAAACACTTTTTTTTTTTTTAAAGTGCATCAACAAAAAAACTATATAATTAGGTATCACCGATAACATCACCCACAGAGTAAAGCTAACTTACATGGTATATGGCACGTGAGCCCTGTAAAAATAAAAATAAAAAACACTACTCAGGAGTTGCCGAATTTTCTTCACTCTGTCCTTCCAAAAACGAGATTTAAAACAGATCAAAAAGTCCTTGTCCCCCAAAAATGATACCAATAAAAACGCCAACATCTCCCGCAAAAAACAAGCTGTATACACTCCATACACAGGAAAATAAAAAAAGTTATGGCGATGCAAAAATGTGTTTTCCTGTTTGAATAAAAGTGTTTTTATTGTATAAAAGCAGTAAGAAAAAAAAATTTACAAATTGGGTATTGCTGTAATCGTACGACCTGCTGTATAAAACTAGCAGTCATATCTAACGCAGAGTGTCCCTATAAAAAATAAAATAAAAAACACTAGCAGGATTGCTGTACTTTGTTCAAAACGCCTCACAACACCTTTAATAAAAAGTGAACAAAGTTTGTGTATGCAACCCATAATGGTACCAATAAAAGTAATCAATTCACCCGCAAAAAACAAGCCCTACAGCCTCTGCACACAGCAAAAATAAAAAAAGTTATGATCTGTCAGAATAGGACAACATAAAAACGCAATTTTTTTTTTATAGACCTATTTCTTATTGTGAAAAAGTAATAAAACAAAAAACTATATAAAATTTAATACCATTGCAATTGTACCGACCCCCATAATAAAGTTATCACATCATTTACAGGCACGGCGAACGCTGTAAAATTAAAGCCCAAAAAACAATGATGGAAACTGCGTTTTCCCCCATTTTCTGGCCTCAATGCTAAAAAAAACGATGGAACACCAGTGGCTCCCAAAATGCACAATATGACCCGTAGATGAGATCCCTAGGGGGTTGAAATCTAAAATGGGCGAATTCCTGGAAGGTTTTCGCCTGTTCTGCTACTTGGGGCTTTGCAAATGCGACATGGCCCCACCAATATCTGCGTTCCAAAAGCCAAAATAGCACCCCTCCTTGTACGCCCTGCCCATGCGCACAAAGAGCAGTTACACCCTCATGTAGGGTATTGCCGTACTTTGACGAAATTGCTTAACAAAGATTTTAGGGTTCTTTTTTCCAGGGTTCCTTGTAATGTGAAACATTGTAACTAAAAATTGCTAATTATTGGAAAAAAAATTTTTTACATTTTCATAGCTAATGCCTAAAAAAAGTTTTAGTGAATCACCTGTGGCGGTCGATATACTCACTACACACATGTATATATACCTAAGGGTTTTGTGTTGGTGGTAGTTTCCATATGGGGGTCTTTTAGGGTGTTTATTAGTTTTAGCACCGTTAGGAGCCTCTCAAACCTGAAAAATGGGGTGCCTAAATAAAATAGCATAGAAAATGAACCCAGAGTATAGTAGGTGCTCCTCCTATTCTGGGGCTTATGGTTGAGCCAAATAATGCACTAGGGCCAAATATGTTATATCTCTAAAAACACAGACCGGGGGAAATGATATTACATTTGCATTTACCTGGTCACATTTACCGTATTCCAGTGAATAATGGATAAATATTTAAAAAAAAAAGAAAATGAAAATCTGCAAAAATAGTGAAATTTTGAAATTTCACCCCACTTTGCTTTAATTTCTGTGAAATACCTAAATGGTTAACAAACTTCTTAAACACGGTTTTTAAATACCTTAAGGGTGCTAGTTTCCTTAGAATGGCATCATGTATGGAGTGTCTAACATACAGGCCCCTCAAAGCCACTTCAGAACTGGACTGTGTCCTAAAAAAATGTATATTGGCAAATTTTCTTGAAAATGTGAGAAATTACTACTAAATTTCTAAGTCCCTCTAAGAAATAAAAAAAAAAGACAATGTAAAAAATGATGCCAACCTATAGTGGACATATGGTAGAATGCTAGTTCTAAACTATATTTGTGGTTAATAATAATCTGTCATGCACGCAAGAAATTTTTTGGAACTTTCAAATCATCAGATTTTTCAAATTTTTCATGAAATTTTTATGTTTTTCATGGAAAACAAGGCTTGTATGGATATTAAAATATTTCTTACTAACTTAAAGCACAATGTGTCACGAGAAAACAATCTCAGATCACATGGATAGGTAAAAGTGTCCAAAAAGTTTATCTCACATAAAGAGACACATTCAGATTTCAAAAATAGGGCTAGGTCAGGAAGGCCAAAACTGGCTGGGTCCTTAAGGGGTTAATATACTTGTACATATTTATTATTTCCCCCCGAAGCCGTCTTTTCTCTAAACTAAATAACCCTAATCTTGCCAATCTTTCTGGGTATTGTAGTCCACCCAGTCCTTTTATTATTTTTGCTGCCCGCCTTTGTACCTGTTCAAGAAGCTCTACAATGTCTTTTCCTGTGCACTGGTGCCCAAAACTGTACACAATATTCCATGTGGGGTCTCCAGTGACTTGTATAATGGGAGAAATCATGGGTTCCTCATCATAGTGCATCTATGCCCTTTTAATCCACCCCATGATCCTATTTGCCTTGGCAGCTGCTGCCTGACACTGGCTACTACAATTAAGTTTACTTAATTACTTAATTAAGATGCTTCATATATACTTTTCACTTATGTCTGATGCAATAGGTGGCATCTACAGACACAGTAATTGTCCCATGTTCCTTTTGGATTTAGATTTTTCAGATATACTTTTCATCTATGTCAGATGAAAAAGTTGACATCTACAGATCATTGTCCATTGTCCCTGTTGTATCCAGATGTGTTAGATGTACTTTACACCTAGTGTATATCAGATGAAAGAGATGGCATCTACAGATCATTGTCCCATGTTCATGTTGGGTCTAAATGTATTAGATGTTCTTTTCACCTACAGTATGTCAGATGCAGGAGGTGGAATCTAAAAGTCATTGTCCAATGTTCCTGTTGTACCTAGATGTATCAGATGTACATTTCACCTACGTCAGATGCAAGAGGTGGCATCTACAAATCATTGTCCCATGTTCCTGTTGTACCTAATGTTTCAGATGTATGTTCCACCTATATCAGATGAAAGAGGTGGCATTTACAAATCATTCTCCCATGTTCTAGATGTTTCAGATATATGTTTCCCCTATATCAGATGCAAGAGGTGGCATCTACAAATCATTGCCCCATGTTCCTGTTGTACCTAGATGTTTAGATATATGTTTCACCTAAATCAGATGATAGAGGTGGCATCTACAAATCATTGTCCCATGTTCCTGTTGTACCTAGATGTTTCAGATATATGTTTCACCTAAATCAGATGATAGAGGTGGCATCTACAAATCATTGTCCCATGTTCCTGTTGTACCTAGATGTTTCAGATATATTTTTTCACCTAAATCAACTTATATAGGTGGCATCTACAAAATCATTGTCCCTGTTTCCCTGTTGTACCTAGATGTTTCAATGATGTAAGTTTCACCTATATCAATGAAATAGGTGGACATCTACAAATCATAGTCCCATGTTTCTAGATGGTTTCAGATTATGTTTCCTCTATATCAGATGCAAGAGGTGGCATCTACAAATCATTGCCCCATGTTTCTGTTGTACCTAGATGTTTCAGATGTAAGTTTCACCTATATCAGATGAAATAGGTGGCATCTACAAATCATTGTCCCATGTTCTAGATGTTTCAGATGTATGTTTCCTCTATATCAGATGCAAGAGGTGGCATCTACAAATCATGCCCATGTTTTCTGAGTTGTACCTTAGAATGTTTTTTTCAGATGTAAGTTTCACCTATATCAGATGAAAGAGGTGGCATCTACAAATCATTGTCCCATGTTCTAGATGTTTCAGATGTATGTTTCCTCTATATCAGATGCAAGAGGTGGCATCTACAAATCATTGTTCCATCTTCTAGATGTTTCAGATGTATGTTTCCCCTATATCAGATGCAAGAGGTGGCATCTACAAATCATTGCCCCTTGTTCCTGTTGGATCTAGATGTTTCAGATGTACATTTCACCGATATATGATGAAAGAGGTGACATCTACAAATCATTGTCCCATGTTCTAGATGTTTCAGATGTATGTTTCCCCTATATCAGATACAAGAGGTGGCATCTACAAATCATTGTCCCATGTTACCTGTTGTACTAATGTTTCAGATGGTTATGTTCCCCTATGATCAGATGAAAGAGTGGCATCTACAAATCATTGCCCTGTTCCTTTTGGCTTCTAGAATGTTTCGATGTACATTTCACCGATATCTGATGAAATAGGTGGCTTCTACAAATCATTGTCCCATGTTCCTGTTGAATTTAGATGTATTAGATATACTTTTCACCTATATCAGATGAAAGAGGTGGCATCTACAAATCATTTTCCCATGTTCCT
>JAODAL010006121.1:25000-136681 GCA_025379985.1 Phyllomedusa bahiana
AACCATTATAAAAGCATGGTCTGATACTTTACATTGCTTGCAGCACTTGAACCCCATACCATGAGAAAGGCATGGCCTGATACTTTACATTGCTTGCAACACTTGTACTTCTACCCCAAACCATGATAAAGGCATGGCCTGATACTTTACATTGCTTGCAGCACTTCTACCCCATACCATGATAAAGGCATGGTCTAATACTTTACATTGCTTGCAGCACTTCTACCCCAAACCATTATAAAAGCATGGCCTGATACTTTACATTGCTTGCAGCACTTCTACCCCATACCATGATAAAGGCATGGTCTAATACTTTACATTGCTTGCACCACTTGTATCCCAAACCATTATAAAAGCATGCCTGATACTTTACATTGCTTGCAGCACTTCTACCCCATACCATGATAAAGGCATGGTCTAATCCTTTACATTGCTTGCAGCACTTCTACCCCAAACCATTATAAAAGCATGGCCTGATACTTTACATTGCTTGCAGCACTTGTATTTCTACCCCAAACCATTATAAAGGCATCCATCAATCAAGGTAATCAATCATAGCGCCCACTTTTCTAAAATCAAAGACATCATTTTGTATAACATCCCGATTTTGTATGACGAGCCTATTCTGCAGGACATCTGATCACAGGGATGTCGCGTGGTGGCTAAACGTTCTGCCACCATTGGTGATCGTATTGTTAAAAAACACCTTTAACCATACAAGTATACAGAGTACATGGTTAAGCCAATATGGGTTTTACAAGTGTGGGTCTTATCCCTGCAAAACCTGTTTGTACACTACAGTAACTAAAACTTTTACAGTTCATGACAAATCGTATAGGATTAAACAATATTGAAATTGCAATTCCATGTCAGTTATTTATTTGATTGTATGCATGGAATGCAATTTATTTTATGTAGGATCCACATCTCGCAAATTGAAGGTACGCATTTGCGAACATCTCAACAATATAGAAAATCCAGGCTTTCGTACAATTTCGAATGCTGCCCGTCACTTTGTTTCTGAACACAATTCTAGTACTAAACATTTTAGGGCATTTGCGATAGAAGGTTATTATGCCTAAACGAGGGGAGGACTTGCGACGTCTACTACTTGATAGAGAGGCGTTCTGGATAACGACCTTAGACACTATCTCTCCAAACGGACTCAACATCAAAAATGAAATTTGATACCACTACTAGTTTATGCATGGTATGTTATAAATTATGATTGATACTAATTCATGACTAACAGGGGGGGGGGGGGGGGGGGGGGGGGGGCTGTTTTGGTACACTAATATTCATTTTTACCACTGTTAGGAGTTTTAGCATTGCACATATGTGCATCCATCTTATAAGTCAGCTCAAATTGTTTATATAAGCTGTTGATATAACATTCATTCCATTCCGTTTGAAAGAGTCACTAATCATTTATTGTTTTATTTTGCACATATTTTCTTGGGTTGGTTCTGTATGTAATATGTATTGTTTTTTTTACACATTATTGGTTTTTCTCTTGTGGTGCTTGTGTCTCTTGCCCGTGTTGCTATCTGATCGCATTGCGATTTCGGTATGCATCCTGGTAAGCCCATGACGCTCCGTCACCTGGGGTCTATGCATGTGAATTGTCTCTTGGTTCCGGCTGACGGGACACGATGCTCACGCATGAGCTGTCCATTCGTCTATTTGTCATGTGGGGGGTGGGGGGGGGGGGGGGGGGGGGGTGGGGGGGGGGGGGGGGGGGGGGGGGGGGGGCTCTCATGCTGACGTCACCCTGGTGATTCCGGAAGTGTCGTGGGCCGTCTAGTGGACACGTCCTGTCTCTCGCGCGGCGCTCGTGGTGACAACACATGCAAGGTATGTACAATTAGTGGATATACTATTTAAGGCTTGTATGTATTGACAATATGTATGCCATGATTAAGGGGTTCGCCCCGAAACGCGTCGGCACTTCCATGCCTCTGCCTTCATTTTGCCATTCTGTTTTTAATGGATATTGAATAAATAGGATTTTATTTTTCACGTATGGATCATTTTTTTCATGGACAGCTGGATCTACTGCTTTTGCATTTTGTCTGTTGTTATCTCCTTGGCACCAGGAGGATCCGTGCGGTCCGCTGGAGGGGTGAGCTGGCTTACAATTTCATTTTACATTATAAAGGAATGGTCTGATACTTTACATTGCTTGCAGCACTTGTATTTCTACCCCAAACCATTATAAAAGCATGGCCTGATACGTTACATTGCTTGCAGCACTTGTATTTCTACCCCAAACCATTATAAAGGCATGGTCTGATACTCTACATTGCTTGCAGCACTTGTACTTCTACCCCAAACCATTATAAAGGCATGGTCTGATGGAGTACAATATGTAGAGTAGTACAAGTAGTAATACATTTACCCCTTCCTGCATTATCACATACATGAATGTCAGGGAGTGGATCCATTTCTGCATAAGCAAAATATGTATGTGATGGTGAGTGAGCGGGCACAGGTCGGTCCCTGTTAACCCCAGCAACATGGTGATAGTCCTAGGCTATCTAGTCACAGTGTCTGATAACACATGACTAAAAATTAAAAGTTCCATAGAGAATGTAGAAAAGAAAAAAAGTTAATACAAAGAAAACTCTCAAATACATAAAATATAATGATATTTACAGTAATATTTAAAATATAATAATTTATCACCTCTTCACAGTTCACATCAACCTCATAGAAATGAAAAGAGCATGACTCTGTATGCAGGTGTAGGGACTGGGACCATCCCATACAAACAGTGCTATATATACTGTGTGTATATGATCTATATTCTGTATATATTGTTTGGAAGTGGAACATGATTAAATACCTTTCATGGGTGCAAAGGTGCGTTAAGCTCCACAGAGTGAGGAAGGGATGTTGTCAATCAGAGTGAGGAAGAAAGGAGGGGCTGCAGGTCCTGTGTAAAGCTGCCTGCCATGTTCAGGAGTTCAATTGATTTCTGAGTTCAGTTTGAGCTGAGTTAAGTGAGTAGTTCCAGTTTCAGCATCTTGGACTATTTGCCTCCTTGCGTTTCAACAGTTGTAAGTTTTTTATTTTTTTAATGACGCAGTTGTATGAGGCCTCGTTTTATTCGAGACAAGTTGTACTTTAATGGGGAAATAGTTTAATTCACTTATAAATAATTGCAGGATCAAAAAAAAAAAAAAAAATTTTTTTTTTTTTTTAATTTTTGATTTTTTTTTTTTTTTTTACACCATTCACATTTCACGCATAATAACTTAGATTAATTCTACAGGTTACTACGGTCGTGTGGATACCTAATATGTGTAGGTTTTTTGTGTGTGTGTAATACATGCACAATTATTTTTTATTAAATATTTATTTTTATTTTATTTATTTTTTTTACTTTTTTTTTTTTTAAATCCCCTGAAGGGAGAACTGTGTTACATTTTTTTTTTATCACTTAAGTAATTTTTAGCATAATTCATATATGCTAATACATGTAATTTGGTCAATCTGACACAGGCAGGATCAGAAAGGCACAGAGACCTGTTCCCTGGTCACTGGTTTGATACACAGACAGCTCTGTGGGCTACTATAGGGTTCCCCAGGGATGTTGACTGTGCAGCCGTTCCCCGGGCTCTGTTTGGTTCACCCAAGCGTTCCGATTACCGAACAGAGCAGAGGAACCCTTTGATTGCGCTGCGGTGACAATCCGTGGCAATCAAAGGGTTAAAGCACCGGGTGTGGAGGTTCCCCCGCTCCCCGGTGCTCCGTCAGGGAATCTCTGAGGGATCAGGGCCTGTGTACTAACAGCTCCATCTCAGCGCAGCGGTGGCGTCCCGGGAGCCGCAAACTCCGATGTCTGCAGCAATGTCCTATAAGACATCAACTGCAGGCGACGTCCTGGCACCAGCCGACCTAAAAGTCGGTGGGCGGTCTATAAGGAGTAAATAGCCGAGCAGTATGTGGAGGAAAAAAAAAAAAAAAAAAATAAAAAAAGAAACCAGGAAAAAAAAAGAAAAAAAAAAAAAGAAGAAAAAAAAAAAAAAAAAAAAAAAAAGAAGAAGGGGCACACCACCAACGTGGTAGCTCAAAGGAGAAGGAGATAAAAAAAGAAGTAGCAGGGACATGTAGAGTGAAGTAAGGAGTAAAGAAACTGAGGACAGCTTGGGGAACTGTCCTGGGAGTAATATTGATTATGCTGGAGGACAATGAGGCCTGAGTAGGCAGCCCAGTCGGTTTACTAAGTGACTATACCAGTCCTTAAAGGGGATGTATCGCTTTATCAGTTCGGCTGTTTTCTTGAAGCTTGATTTTCTCAGTTCCTGAAAATCCAGGGCTTTCTTTTCACCTCTCATCTGGGTGTTGCTTAACTGAAGTGGGAAGACATCACACCTCCCCCTTCACTGTTTCATGCACGCTCCCGAGTCCGGTGCCCCCCCCCTCTGAGTCCACATGTCACTGTCCTCTCCCCTGTGCAGACTTTATTTTTGTAAGCGCTGTTTACATATCACAGGCACTGCATTCAGTCTAGACAGCCATCTATGAACTCGAGAGCACTGACTCTCTCTTCTCTCACAGCTGGAGGTTTGTTACAGTTGAATCCATCTTCTATGAACTCATCAGAGCAGCACAGATCTTGATCCTTTCTAATGTTTACAACTCAGCAGCATAGGCACCGAGGCACAATTCTGCTGTTTTCTATATTGATGGTAGAAGCAGCTGCAGTGTCACTGAAGGAGCTGGTGGCTGTATAGAGTGAAATGTTGCCGGCCCCCTTATTCTGAGTGAGAGAGGCAGGAATGCACACTCCTGTGAAGTACGACTGGAGCAGACAGAATGTATATTAATACAGCCGTCACCAATAAATGAAAGGAGGAGGGATCCACACTGGTGACCAGTGTTTAACAGAAAATGAAGTATAAGGGATCCTGTGAAAACACGACACTTTGCTAAATGACATCCATTGCAAAGTTGCTTGTTTTCGACTGTCCCCTAAATCTGAAACCATTTAATAAATGATACAACCCCTTTTAAGTAGAATTGCTGCCCAAAAGCTATCAGAGCTATGGGAGAGAGAGAGTAGGGCGATAAAGGGAGGTGAGAAATTGCACAGAGAATTGCTATAGAAGCAGTTGCATTAAGGGGGAGAATGTGAATCCATTGAGAAGTTGTCTGCCTGTCAGAAGTGTTTGTAACCTCTGTGAAACCTGTAAGTACAGCCTGCAGATCCCAAACAGAGGTCTCTGTGGTTCTTCTAGGGGTACAGAACTACACTTCGCCACCTCCTCACCATAGGCCTTACATCCAACAACCCAAACATCCGTTGTCCCATATGTGTCTACCTGCCTGAGGGCTGCACCCATCACCATCTGCTTCCTCATGCACACCTTTATACAGGTCCACTATTCTATGCAGACTCCGCTCATTTACTAGATCATAGAGATAAAAAACACCCATTCTAAAGATTATGGTACCGTGACTTGGGATAATCCATAAGGCAACCCTAAACACACATATAAGAGCTGAAAAAACATTGGCAACAGAGTAAGAAACTAAATACAGTCATTCACTGTGTGTCTGCAGCCTAAAGCACCTCCCAAGTCCGTGCACTTACATCCCTGATTCCAACTTCCTGACTGCTGGGGGTGTTCAGCACAACCCGTCCTAGCAGAGAAGAACTTTCACAGCCTATCAGTTTGTTGCGCAATCAAAAGCCATTTGGGTTAGAAATGGCCACCTGAATGCTGTGATAACTACTGGCCACACCAGTGACGAACTAACCTGGCGGAGCCTCCTATCCCATTCACTCTCGGAGCAGATTCCACTGAACGGGGAAAGCAGCAGAAATCCAGACACAACAAGAACACACAGCATGGGGGAGTTCCATACAATTAATAAATTAGGAATGGGTGAGGTTATTCAACTCCAAGCTCCCCGGCCAGTGACCCTGTAGCAGGAGTGGTCTACCTGTATTGAATTTATGCACAACGTCCTCTGTGATGTTGCTCATGCTGCTCTCTCCTCTATTGCTGTCACCAAGTTACAGAGGAAATAGAGAGCTAAGCTACTCCAAGTCTTTGCTGTAATGGACAATTCCATGCATCATAAACCCAGAACGGTGGCCCAATTACACATACAGCAACAGTGTTGCAGAGATTTAAAAATCTACATTCAGGGCATCTAGCTGTAAACCACCTGGCCACTGTTTCTGGCATAATAGGGTGTTGTCACACAGCCATATGTATAAATGCCAGTCGATCTCTTAAAATCTGGCCGGTATTTTATGTCTTTAAAAGGTTTTGGGAGACGGTTCTGCTCCGCAGTTTGCAGATTCATCGCCCCCATAACCTCTGAATTGCACACCTTCCACCCTAAAAGTCCTTGCATGCTCCAAGAATTTTCATAACACCGGTGTCTGACAAGTCAATTGGGCTGAAAATCCGTTCAGTGTGGACTACTGATGATTTTCTTTTCTAAAGTCTTATGGGATGGTTTTCCTTGACAGTTTTCAACAGTTTCCAATCCACAAACTGTCTGAAATCCGACCATAAACCATCGTCGATATGGACAGATCCAAACTATAAGCAGATAGCTACTTTTTACTGAAAGTAGTGGGAAATTTGAAGGTTTAAATGACTTTTGGGCTACAGTTCATACATGTCACAAACACCGAGCGATAACCCACATGAAAATCAAGACCAGGGGACAGCAAAATGGTTCCAAACATGAATACTGAGCCAATTAAAAATGAGCAGATGGCCACTTTTTTACTGACATAAATAAGTAACAGATTGTTTTGAAAGGCGCATTTACACTGCCAACACACAAGATAGGAAGGTGCTCCATCTAATCATTTTCATTCCAGATTGAGACAAAGTAGTCTCCTGTATGACTACTGCCCATCAAAGAAAGTAAACAGCCACTGTTTTTTACAGATCTGAATAGGTTACTGGTGGATTCATTGTTAAAGGACTTTGCCTACTAAATTGTACACTGCAGACAAACTTCACAAACCACATTATATTCAGTGGTATCAAGGCTGTCTCCAAACTGGTTTTCTGGCCATAAAAGTTAGCATCAAGTGGGCAGACCAGACAATTCCATTTTCATAAGTAACAGGTGTTTTCAAACAAGGTTTCGAGGCCTTTTACCCACTGATGGTTTTACTGGACAGCACAGAGATTAGATTCCCTGCATTAAAATCAACTGAAGTACAGACTGGCCTAAAGTTGTTCCTCGGCCTACAGCAACTGCCATCAGAATAGGTAGAAGGCCACCTTTTACTAGTATTGAATAAGGTAAGATGCAGGGGTGTACTTAAATTTATATCAAAACCAGAGATGGGCCCTTACCACCTAATGACAGAAAACTATAACAGCAGCATATGCAAAATAACTTAAGATATAAATAACAGTGCCATGTATAAAGTTATTGCACCTGTGTTGGTCCCCCTTAACCTTTGACCACTTAGCAATGGTCTGGTCCATTGTAAACCAATGCACTTGTCCACCCTTTGTTTCACTCATCACCTAATATAATGTAAGCTCTTGCGAGCAGGGCCCTCACACCTCGTGCCTCATTTGTCAGTAGCTTTTTTATATATGTAAATCTGATTTTTGTCTGTGCTTATTCCCCTCTTATATTGTAAAGGCTCGGAATATTTGGCCGCTATATAAATAAAGATAATTATTATTATTATTATAACATGGATACAAGACTTATAGATGCTTGAGTGCTACTGAAATCCCCCCCCCCCCCCCCCCCCCCCCCGCCCCCCCCCCCCCCCCCCCCCCCCCCCCCCCCTCAGTGGTCAAAGTCATTTAACTTTAGGCTGTTTTCTTAAATATGTTGTGTCCATAAATACGTAGTCAACCGACCAGACATCTAAATGGTATACATATTCCCATCTTATTGATTGGCTTTAACATGTACAAAGATAAATAAAAGGACATTACCAATACATTTCTGTTCTTATTTTGCTTCGCTTATACATCCTCGAGCAGTTTCTTATCTCCAGTCTTACTATAATTCTCACTGTTCTAGCGGTAAGCAGGGCTTGTGACATAACTGCTGTGATCTTATAAGCAGGATGACTTGTTTCCTCAACTCTCTAATCTTGCTTTTTACTGAGAAAAACTTAAACTCTTAGAATTACTGACCTGGGAGCCGCCTTGCACCATCCCTGTCAGATCAGCAGAGCACATCTATGTGTAATTACATAAAAAATAACTCAGTCACTAACAAGTTTTGTCCTTGGCAGCAAGTACATTTTTCTCTCTCTAGCGGCTTCACATTTATAGCATGGCCTTGTTTTCACAACCCCTCATCAGTTTATGTCCCTATTAAAGGCTCAGCTAGGAATAGTAGCTAGTAGAGCTGAAAAGGTCAGTCCACTACTGTGGAGCCTGCAAAGAAGTGGGAGCAGAAGAGTGAAAAAAAAAACTAAATGGGACAACTCCTTTATAAAGCAGGATTTGCAGCCAACCGCTGGTTTCTATAACAGGTTGCTGGCTATAAACTAGCAGCCAGCACCCCACCAGTTATGGAGCAGAATTATGTGGAGCCTGCTGCATATTCCCTTACCAACATTATGAAAGATTGGTCCTGATGTCTTTAACCTCTTAAACCAGGTCTGAAAAGTAGTAAATGACCGACATTTTTATATGAGTTTTTTGCCTCCTCGCATTTCATAACAGATGTATCTTTTTTATTTTTCAGTACGCATTGTATGAGGCCTCGTTTTATTTGAACAATTGTACTTTATGGGGAAATATTTTTTTAAATTCACTTATCAAAAATTGCAGAATTTTTTCCAAATTTTTTAGTTTTTTACACCATTCCAGATTTCACTATCATAATAACTTGTTAGATTAAATCTAAGGTTACTATGGTCATGTGGATACCTAATATGTGTAGGGTTTTTTTTGTGTGTAATGTATGCACAATTACTTTTTATAAAATATTTACTTTTATTTTATTTTTTTTATTTTTTTAAATTTTACACTTTTTTGTTTTTTCTGTTTTTTTTAAATCCACATTGATGGGAGAACTGTGTTACATTACCATGTTTAAAAAAAAAAGTATAGCAATTCATAATATGCTAATACATTAAAATCGTGGTCATCTGAAATCAGCAGTACTCAGACACACACAGCTTGTCCTGATCACAGATTTCTAATACAGAACAGCTTTTGAGGCTACTCTATGTCCCAGGGCTGATTGTGCAGCCATTCCCCGGCTCTGTCGGTCACCAGGTGTCCCGATCACCCACAGAGCATGAAACCCTTTGATTGCGCTTCAGTGACGACTGAGGCAATCAAAGGGTTAAAGCACCGCGGAGCAAAGGTTTCCCCCACTCCCCACGCTTGCAGAGCTGAGCATGTGTACAGGGATGTGCAGTACAACTCTGATGACCAGCACCAGCCAACTCCAAAAGACGCAGGCGGTCGTTAAGGAGTTAAGGGGTTTTAAAGCCCAATTCATGCACAAAGAAAAAAAATTTAGTTGAAACCAAATATAAAAATATACACCTTATCAATGTGTCATTCAAAAGGTGACCATTTTGCTATGAACATCTAGGCATCTGAAGGCCTTGGAGTCTGAAAGGGCTTTATCGTATATCTACACCAAATAGTAGATATATCATACACATACTTTCAGTCCTTAGAATGGGTTCCATGGTAGTAATTTAGTCAGTATTTGCAAGACAAAACATGGAGTAGAACATAAACACACAAAAGGTTGTAAGTACATGAATACACAGTGTGGGCCATTAGTCCCACCTTCGAAAGATCCACCCACTGACCACAGCATTGGTAGATGCAGCCAAGTGTGGGACCTAATGGTCGCACCACATCACACCATGGATGAAGATGGCTTATGCATAGAGTGCGTTTACAGCAAGCTACTGTGGATGCTGTTCTTGGACATGCTAACCCATACAAGGAATTAGCTCACTATGATATTCCTTGCCTATTTTAGACACTAAAGACAGCTAGGAACTGTTTTATCAAAAAAGGACTTACTTTTACTCATGTTTGTTTAAGATAGCGTATCTAAATTTTGGAGTTATGTGCTGCAGTCAAATATCAGGTTGATCTGTTTCAAAAACTCTGTTCTTCTGCAACCTGTACCGCATATGCCAGATTCCCAGATGGTGTTATTAACGTTGGAAAATAAGGGAATGGCTTTTGTAGTCACATAAAAGCAAAGTTACAAGAAAATACCATTACTTTATTATCAGTCTATTCCTCAGACAGGGTATCCTGTGTCAGTGGCACTGAATTCCACAACACTGGCATGTGGCGCATGAATTTTGTTGCACTGCTCAGCAGTTGTTCCCCATTATTCTGCTGATCAAAAGTTTTGGCTTCTTTTTGTTTTGTACAGGTTCTGTCTAAGAAACAGAGAAGAAAATCATACTGTACCATGTTTGTCCAATGAAAACCCATTTCTCTTTTATTTTCTCTTTATTACAAGCTAAATGAAATGAATAACATGCCAAAATAAAAATACCATGGAACAACAGGTGATTCAAAAAGACAGTACAAAATTAAGCTTGTTGAAGGCTTCCATTAGCCGCAGGAAGTAGCAAAACCACCATCTTTTGTACACCCATTGCATACAATGCAGTAGGCTGTAATTAACGATCACACCCCTATGGTCAACGCACCTAGATGGGACTCAATTTGAAGTAAAAAATATAAAATAATGGTTTAAAGTATAAAAAAATATATATATTAAAAGTTCATATCACCCCCTTTTTTGCATTTTTACAAAAAAACGAAATAAAATAAAAAAAGTTTATCCCATCACTGAACACTGTTAGAAAGGAAAAAACTCCAAAGGGAACCAAAATTGCAAAAAATTTTTTGTCATTTTACGTCCCCTAAATTTTTTAATAAAAGTGACAAAAATGTTTACATGGTATCCAACTATCCAAGCATATACAGCTCACCGCCAGAGTTTCCACCCCTGGGCTGCACGGACAGAACCGATCAAGCCTCGGGCAATACAAACAAAAGAAAAATGGAACTCCATATTGACGATTGGTTTTCATTAGACAATATGGAACTCTTGATAAAAAATGAGGATTCATATTAAGAGATTCCATTAATCATGAAATATCCAATCTTAAATTAGCGCTACAGCCCTTTTGAGAATCCACACCTAAATATAAAGAATTACAAGAGAAAATGCAACCAATATACAAAAATTGGAGATTCTATAGTTAGCATACAAGAAACGTAAATTTGAAAGAGATCCTTTGGATTACAATAACGACAAAGTCTATAACCTGGCATCGCAGTGGTTTTCCACCCCTCGTCTCCATTTCTAAAAAACAAAACAAACAGCAAAGGACTCAAAGAACGAATGTGTCCTCTTTCCCAGGTCTGGATTTGTCAATTGAAACTTAGCTACGTCTAGATCAGAGGAACACTCTGTATACTATCACTATCGGATGTACCATGAGAGTAATAACACCATCTAAGAAAATTAATGCTAAACACAGCATCTACTTCAAAAAACGAATTCAGAATAGTCCTGGAGAAAACACAAGAAAGCCGGAGCAGGAAAACACCAGCGCAGATAGCTAACTCTCCATTATTAATTTTCCAATCTTACATTCTAACAGAGACTCAATCTCGTGTTGTCTAAAGAGGTGAAATGGGGTTTATTCTACAAAAAATTTTGATCTATCTCTCAATAGATAGATATAAATAGGTTAGGCACGAAATCTAACTTAAAAAATCATTTTTCAAATAACTCGACTCTGAGGTTTTGCAATGATAAAAATAAAAACCAGGAGGGAAGATATATATCGCCTGTAATTTTTTGTTCATTAGAGGAAACCTGTAACATTGATGCACTACTTAGTTTACAGAGTGAAAGTTTACCCTCTGCAATAGAACCAATGTACCTGTTCTAACTAGAAAAAATAGCAATTTTTATCCTATTAGTTCTCGACCGACAGCTTAGGAATTTTTTTCAAGAGAATGTGGAACGGGTCTTTTGACCCTACAACAGAAAATTAGGGACACTTCAGTCAAATCTAACTTGTCGAAATTAGAACGTATTGCATAATAAATTACAGAATAATCGACCTGTTAATTCGTCAGCGGAATAAAGGGTGGGGCGAAGTATGTTCACAATGCTGGTTATATCGCAAGCTAAATATGACATTATTACAGGATCTTGACACTTATCGCCCTCTTCTTTCGATCCAACAAATTTATTTAAGATAAACTTAAAAATTTATTACAAGACGGGGTCAGAAAGGGAGCTATATCAACCGCACTAGCTTGAAAAACTTCTGTAGATTGTCCCATTATACCAATATTCCACTCATTCCCTAAAATTCACAAAAATCTTTTTGCCACCAACAACTTAGACCCTTGTAGCCGGGAGATTGGCACATGGTGAGTATACTTGGATGCATGGATTGAACGAAATTTTGGCAACCTTTAGTGCTTAAGTTAAAGGGACTGATTAAGGATTCAAAAAGTTTAGTCACCATGATGGCACGGGGCACCGGGGAAATGCAGACTCTCCGGGTTGTCGTGTGTTGGGGGGGTTTGTACCCCTTAAACCCCCTTTGTCCGTTTGGAATCACACTTATCTAGATTCAGTCCACACTCTAAAGAACTCAATGAGTTTGTGGTTATGGCCACAGACTTTCTGTTGAAGCATAACTACTTTTCTTTTGACAGGGAATTTTTCCTGCAGTGTCGAGGCTCGTCGATGGGAGCCAGGTTTTCCCCTTCACTGGCTAACATATTCATGTCGGCTTGGTAGGAGAAATTTCTCTTTTCTTCTGACAGTCCCTTCCTCCCCCACATCAGGTGGTATGGTCGCTACATTGACGACCTGCTCCTGGTGTGGGGGGGGTCGGAGTTGGAAGCAGGCGATTTCTGTGCATTCATTAATCTTCATACCATGACTCTGCACTTGACTTCGGAATGGCATGAGAATCAGATTAATTTTCTAGACATCACTTTGAGTGGTAATCAACAAGGGGGGGTAGATACTTTACCCTACCGGAAACCCACGTCTAGGAACTCGATACTGCAGGCAAAATCATGCCATCCACCACATGTGGTCAAAAATTTGCCAGTGGGTGAACTTACTAGAATAAAAAGACATTGTTCAGTGGAACATAAATTTCAGGGATTTGAACAAGAGGTATGTGATCGACTGAGAGATGGAGGTTATCCACGTTGGAGTATTACTAGAGCAAGAAACAAAGTAGCCAAGTTGTCTCGTAATAAATTAGTAATAGAAAGGAAAGATAAGAGTTTAACAAACAAAGTCGTGTTTTCCACTCCTTATAGTCCACAATATAAGGACATTGTTTCTATTATAAAGAAAAACTTACCTATACTTTTTTCTCAAAATGATATGAAAACGTTTTTAGAAAATGATGGCATCAAATTTGTTTCTAGGAAGGGTAAAACTCTTGGCTCCTTATTGTCTCCCAGCTTATATCTATCAGAACCTTCACATACTTCTCCTTGGTTATCACATAAAGGCTCCTATAAAAGTGGTCATTCATGTTGCATTGCTTGCAATTTTATGCAGGTTACAAAGACCTTTACTTCTACTGTGAACAATGTCACACATAATATTACATCTTATATCAACTGTAACACTAAATTCACAGTTTACTTGATTACCTGCACATATTGCAACTTGCAATATGTCGGTTGCACATCTATAGCACTAAAGGTTAGAATTCGGTGACACTTATCTGACATACGTAAACCATTAACCATAGGAATATCGATGGCATCAAAACACTTTATAGAACAACATAATAGGGATACTTCAGGTTTTACATTTTCAGGAATAGAGAGAGTGTTTTAACCCACCCAAGGTGGTGATCATTGTAAAAAATTATTAAATCGGGAAACGTGGTGGATATACCAATTAAGTTCACGTTATCCTGCAGGCATGAATAAGAGACATGATGTCTTCTATCAATATTAATGTTACTGTGTATTCAATCTGTTTTATATATTTGAAATTTTATACATTTAACCATTGATTAGGCATGTAAGGGTTAAAGATTTTCTTCCCAATACACGTGACCAGATATACGCCTATTTAAAGGAGATCTTTACTGTGTTGTATACGCTATGACTAAGGAATAATCTTCCGAAACGCGTTAGCGACTTTGCACAGCAAAATGTTGTTTATTACGACACTTTTATAATGCATTTCCAATAAAAGCTAATTTTTATATTTTTTCACCTATCTGGACTGTATCTGGACTGTATTCTCTCTTGTTATCTTTATATGACGTTCCAAAACTACAGTCATTTTAAACCTTACACAATATACAGTTAACAACACTCGTTTTTATTTACACTTAACCTTAGAAACGAAAAACCTGAAATATTCCAGTTTTCTCCTTGAACACTGGAGCACACATGGTAGACTGACACTTCTTGCTCTCTGTAACTTACTTGTTTGCTGAGTTTGTACCGTACTACACACCAACGCTGACGGGGCAACTTATTACACTACTTTATGTCTAGATAAAGCAGTATCATATAAAGCTTTGTATACTCATTTCCAGAAACCCTAGTCTCCGGGGAATGGACTCTACTTTGTTGCCCAATGCAATCAAAGTCAATCAAAGTCTCCAGTAACAAAGACAGTCTTACTGCTAGACAGTCTTACTGCTAGGCCCAATCAGAGCTCAGCTTTCATTTCATATAGTGCTTTGAAAAAATAAAAGCTGAACTCTGATTGGTTACTATTGGCAACAAATGCCCTTTGTCTATTGACATTTTCCTTGCCAAAATTAACCTATTTATTTCAAATGTCATAAAGTACACACACCCTACTGATCTGCATTTACAGACATTGCAGGAGGGAAGGGTTTCTGCAATAAAGTTGTCCCAGAAATTTGTCCTGCAGAGAAAGTGTATACCACCAGCAAACAGAGCAAGCTTAGTCCAAATAAGACTATGTTTGTTCTATTAAAGTCTATGGACTGCCTGGGCTACACTGTGGTATCTATATGGTTACCTTTTTTCATGACACTATGATGGATACCTGCAATTTAGAGAAAAATGCCACATAAACCCAGCCTAACTATGTAAATACTTTTGGGTCACAAAACACCAAGTTTTAAAAAATTTGATACCATTATTGATTAACCAAAAAATTTATGATTGGCAAATTTTTTGTGCAAAAAAGCCATTCAACAGATGGTTTTAAAAAGAGGAAAAAAAAAATCAAAATTTTTACAACGACACCCAAGGGACATTTGTACATGGGTGTATATGTCAACAAGATAAGCTAAAGCATGAATGCTGAAGTTTTCCCTACAGATGAAAGTGCAACTGGAATCTGGTGCACATAATACACTGTACAAGGTGCCCCAAGGGAATTTACTGTACATTGGGGACACCAAGCAGAAACTGCAATTTAGGATGAATCTGTGCAGACAAACAATAAGAGAGACCCTGGACACTTCTTTGGACCAAGACGCAGTATGACAGACTTAACACTGAAAACTGACGGGTCATTTTAAAAATAAGGGGGGAAAATTCTAATAATTTATTCTGGTAAGAATATACCAGACAAAAGTACTCAATTTAACACTTGCAATTATGACTCTCTACATCAGTGTTTCTCAACTCCAGTCCTTAAGACCCACCAACAGGTCATGTTTTCAGGCTCTCCCACTGACAATAATGATATTACCTGTGCAGAATGCACTGACAATAATTATATCACCTGTGCAATACTGAGGAAATCCTGAAAACTTGGCCTTTTGGTGGGTCTTGAGGACTGGAGTTGAGAAACATTGCTCTACATGAACACACTTCCCACCCCATAGCAAACTCCAGATTTCATACCTCAGTTTTATTGCTTTAGCTTATTTTAATAATCAAATCCCCACATCTCCTGTGTAATATCTCAAATTTTTTAAATTCTTTTGGTTAGCAAATAAAGGTTTCACTAACATAATAATTTAGTCTGTATGTGACAGAAAATTATTTAACTTCACATAGATTTTTCTGGCTAACATGGTACCAAAATATTTTGATGCGGCCAATCACACCCCAACATAGTCAAGTGACTTTTATGTAGCACCCTTCCAATATGGCTTTGTGCAATTATTTATAGATCGGGAACCTTGTTATGCCATCTTATGTGTTTTGGTGGTACCACCTTCAGTAACATTCGAGATAGTGCTCTATTAGGCAATTCTACCTGTTTTAAGGGATTTTAATATCTGTGTCCTAGTCTTTGAAAAAAAATATTTATCTTTTTTAATATTTTTGGTATGTCCTTTGGTATGTCAGAAATTACTTTTGGTTTTGGATGTATGCTGACCCTTGTCTATTACTAAAACAAATGGATTCTGCATTTCTATTCAGTACTGTGCCTGTCAGCCTTTCTTGAATTCACTAGATTTGTTTTTGTTGAGTCATCTTATTGTAACAGTTGGAGCTGTCAGTGATGCTACCCGAACTAATGACAACTTCTGATATGTTTTTATTATATACTTTAATCTTTGACATTAAACTATGTTCGTTCCATTTGTGCAATTTTATCATATAAAAATCTAGCCCAGAAAGGAACTGTAGTGAGGACTGCACACTGTAGGACACTGGGTGCCAGATGTCTGTAAAATGACCTGAGAAGGTCCTTCTTTTGCATACAGTGTAACTAGTATGCTACATATTACAAGGTGAAGTTAACCCATGACAAGTTAAAGTGGTCTGTTATTGTTAACCTTCGTGTGTTAAAAGAAAGTTTCTAATTCACTGATACTACTATACTACTATATACACTAACCCAGAAAGCATATGATATCAATAAAGGTAGAGAAACTCCTAAATCATAACTAAACCACAAAAGAAATGGAGTATTAACACACAATATTGCTTAAACATCCCAAATCTTTATTAAAAGCCATTAAAATACATATATTTTGATAATTAGAAGAAAAATCCACACAACCGGTCACAGCATGATAGCAAAAGTACATCTAGTATATACTTCTAGTAATGTAAAAAACATGGGAAATCTATCACCATATCTTCTATATATTACAAAAATACATAGTAAAAGAGTAACAAAGTAGTAGTAACTATGTGCTAATAATAATGCAATGCAAGGTAAATAGAAAAGGGGAATCAAAACATAAGTAAATCATTTAATTGCTATCCATGACAGAGTTGCTATTGGCGCAGCAGACCAAGTCGCTTCCTTAGGCAATCCACTAGGGATTTTTGGATATATACAATTAATTTTAGCATGTGGTTACTAAGACTTAATTATTGATGTTACTATGTGTTCTTATAATAGTGACGTGAAAGTAACCATGTGCTAATATTAATTGTATCACAATAGTCATTGGTACTGTTTGAGAACTGCAGGTTTGCAACTATCAAGTTTATTGTACCAACTTGTTAAGAAACATGTACTGTTTTTCATTACTTTCTGCAATTATTCTTCAAGCGAACCTTGTAATAACCCATTAAAAGGACTACATGGTTGACAACCCCCATTTCTGGAAGACTGTTCAGTTCTAGGCTGTGAAACAGATAAAAGTTTTCTGATCCTGTAGGAAGGGTTCACTAACTCTACCACCTATGTACAAACAAAACCATACCTGCTTGGAGCTGCCAATGGTTGCGCAAGTTTTAGTTTCAAAATCATGGAGCCATTGGCCATTGCATGTGGCTGTGTTCTTTTCTGCATTTGACTGCTGGAATACGTGAGCCTAGCCTAAGGAATCAGTAAATTACAGCTTATTCTCAAACCTGTCAAGTATTGTTTACTTTTTAGGTATATTCCATGAACAGTTTAATAACCATATTGGGGTTCTTACTCATGGCTCAAGAGTGTGATCAGTAAGAACCACATCTGCTGTTCTTCTATGTCATACATTCATGGTTTTAACTGGATTGAGTAAAGGTAGTTACACTTATTACATTGGAGTGCTGGACTCCGGCATCTACTATATTACACAAATAGCCTCAGATTATCCTAGACTCTTCTTTTCTAATTTCTCCTCATTTCTTCTACATCATCTCATGCTGCCAGCTTCAAGCTGTTATAAAGATGGGGCTGAATCTGACACATGCCTATTTAACTAAGGTGTAGAAATGTTCAGTTTTAGCGGTTTCTCAAGTCACGGATAATAACAACAACATTGATTAAGGATTTTATAATCAGATTGCTATTTAAAATCAGATTTTTTGCATTTAAGTGATAATTCGGCAACAATCGGCATTCATTTTTTAAAAAGTGATATACACCATAATCAGTAGGTTAGCTTAAAATGAAATGCACTTATTAGTTTTTTTGCAAATCTTAAATAGATCAAACAGTTTCTCATAAAGACTTTTTGCTAAATTATGGCAACATATAAAATTTCAACAAACTCAGCTCCAGTAGTTAAACAACAAATCAAATGTAATGTTACTAAAATGAATCCATCATGCTATTAGTATAATGTTGTACCGTGTTAGCCATAGAAAGTAGTAGAAGAGTGAAGAAATCAGGCGATACCTTTTTGAGGCTAACTTAAAATATCTCAAATATACTAAGTTAGCCTCAAAAAGTTATCGCCTGATTTCTTCACTCTTCTTCTATGATGCTATAGCATGGTTGCCTATGCAATGATATATGGCTAGGAACACCAGAACAAGCAATAGTAATGGGTAACTGCATGCAGCATTTAATGTCAAGAAGCAGGCTGAATATGGGATATAGTTAAAGGGGTTTTGCCACAATGTAATGTTGATGTGGGATCCTCCAAAATGGGTATTTAATCACTTTTCTAAATATATGTGATTACAAAAAGTGAAGCCTGTGAGATCTACAGCATTGCTCAGTCCCCCTTAGATTCCTGAAAGTTTACATTAAACATGACCAGGAGCTGACAGGGAGCTGATCTGGCCACCCTTGCGTGTTTGCACTTCTTATCTGCTGACAGGGAACATGAAGGAGCTTGCAAGGGGCTGGGGAGAAATTGCAGTGTATGAGTATGTCTGCTGTATAGAGAATCCACTGTTGTAATGTTATTATTTGCGTAAACTTTTGAGACGTTCCCTGCTTCCTCGCTCTCTGTTCACCCCTGCAGCCGTTCATGACTCATCATGCTTTGTTTATATTTTCCCCTGACCTGATAAGAGGTAAGGAACTCGCTTCGTGGCAAAACCCCTTTAAGGTTACAGCACAATATAATACATGAGGATTAAAATATATGCATGTATGGGAACAATGTGGATGAAAGGTCCATTGAACAGTTGAAAAATTGGACTTGAAATGAGACTCTTAAAAGTCGAAATTATTAATATGGATAGAAATATCCAGGACATACAGATGAGCTGCACTAGGGTGACAATAAAGGCTTTATCAATAGAGAAATACTCAGAAATAGAATGCATTGCATTGTCATTGCTAGGTAAATTAAATGAAGGCATCATATAAAGTGTATGCCACCAAATACGCAGGCTATTTATATCCACTTACCCTTCTTCCATTTACAAAAAGATAAGCTCATCAGATGTAGCACCTACACCCATGGTTTCAGAGATCAGACTGCTGGCTCACACTAGCAGAGGGTAAAAGTTCTGCTTTCTTATTAAGTAATGAAGATGGGGGGAGGTACAAAAGAGGAGCACATGGGAGGAAGCAATATATCTTTTCTCTAAAGCTCTGGAGAAATATCCATGTATCATGCCTCCTTGTGGCTGAAATTCTGACAATTTGGCTTCCAGTTTAGCTGCAGGGTTTACAGATGTACACATATATACCTGCATATAATGACCATTGTGTACTTCTAGTTATCCTTTAATCAAAAGGATTTTGACTAGATCAAAATAACATCAAATATAAAAGTGCTGACCTAATAATAACAAGTGGTATTTGCAAAGGCACATTGGGACAATTAGGTGCATTTACAGCGGTCTCCATAATGTCATAAAATTGACTTTACTCCTTCCAATGATTGATATATATTTATATTGATAAAGCACCCTAATGTAGTTGGTATATTTAGGTAGTATTGTTTTTGAGCATTTTTGGATATACATTTTGGATTTTACCAGCTGTATGACTGCATTTGAGCTATTTGGTGTTCTCTTGCACTATCCCAATATAGGTTTTTTATGGAAATGTAGAAAAATTCTTTATTTATCATCGTACTGATTAGCAGTCAATCATATAAAAAATAGAATTTCCCTATTACTGTATTAGACATATTTGTAAGCGGTTTTGATGTTTTGGCTTGGGGAGCTAGTGTGGGTTAAAAATAGTAGTAGCAGGAACTGTAGTGGTGAAAGTGAATAGTCCTGCTTAGATAACATTTATTTTTTCACTTTTACTGTCGGAAGTGAAAAATTATGATCATATGTTGCAATAATATTCATGCCTGCTTCTTTATTAAGAAACTCTAAGAATCAAATTAATTAGAAAAAATGGTTGAAATTAGCATTTCAATAATTTGTATCCAGTATTATGAGAAAAAAAAGCAACATTTTCTTGTTCATTTAGTAATATCATGCCCCAGGATCGAATGTTCCGCCTTTCTTTGGAATCTGTAAAATAAAAAAAAGTTAATTCATTTTACCTTTGTAAGCTATAATTTTACATAAATCAACATACATGCAATAAGTATCATTGGGTCACAGAAATTATTTTTAAGCAAGAATCCATTATAATCTGATGCAAACATCAGGATCATAAACTTCGAAAAGCTTGCTTACAGCGGCTTTTGGAGTTACTCTACCTGTTTTCATTTTTCAATAGAGATTCCCTTTTGTGGCAATTAATTCAGCTGGGTCTCTGCATTGGGTTATATTAAAAAATAACAGATTTGCCTTGGAAGCAGCACCAAGGTTGCCAACTTACTTTCCTCTTTTTTTTACTGCACAACTAAAAAATTAGGGGCAGATCTTTTCTTTTCTTTAAAGACAAATTAGAAAACTGAAACAAAGATGGTAAAAATATGAATGCAAATTCATCCTACTTAATACAGTAGCAACATCTACCATGTTGCTGTGAACTGTACAATTATGATCATTAAAATCACAAAAATGTGGCTAAGCTAAAAAATGGATTTTTGTACTTACCGTAAAATCCCTTTCTCGCCCAATTCATTGGGGGGCACAGCACCTTAGGTATAGGCCGCTGCCTTCGGAGGCGGACACTAGGCGGACCAAACCGCGTCGGCCCGCGCCCGGGGGACTATATCCTCCCTGCTGATACCCAGGCTGACAGTTGGTACAAAAGCCGTGTCTGAGAAAAGGAACAAAAATACACACCGACCCCTGAAAACAAGACAATGAGGGTGGCACCTGTGTCCCCCAATGAATAGACGAAAAGGTATTTACGGTAAGTATAAAAATACATTTTTCTCAGCCAACATTTCATTGGGGACACAGCAACCTTGATGTCCAAATAGCTGTCCCAGAGGGTGTGAAAAAAACATCTAAAAGGAAACTAATCGCTCAGCAGTGATAAGCCCTAAGCAATCTGCTGCCTGAAGTACCTTACGACCGAGGCTTGCATCAGCCGAGGCCAAGGTACGTATCTGATAGAACTTAGAAAAAGTATGGACCGAAGCCCAGGTGGCCACTTTGCACACCTGCATGCTGAACCGCCCAGGAGGCGCCAACCTCCCGTGTGGAGTGAGCAGTAACCGGAAACGGAAGGGTCTCCCCCTTCGAGCGATAGGTTTCCGAAATCGCAGACTGGATCCAGCTGGCAATGGTGGCCTTAGAGGCCGCCAGGCCCCTGCGCGGCCCGCCCGGAATGACAGAGAGCATCCGAGCGCCTAAAAGACTCGGTGACAGAGAGGTAGATGCGAACACCCTGAGCCACAGTCCAAACAATGCAAGCCTGCCTCTCGTGGATGAAGATGGCGAAGGTGCAGAAAGAGGCAGTGACAAATGTCCTCATTAATGTTGAAACAAGACACCACCTTAGGGATAAACGAAGTAAACGGACGCAAAACAACCTTGTCCCTATGCAAAATCAAAAAAGGAGATTTGCATGATAAAGCCGCCAGTTCAGGCACTCGGCGGATGGAAGCAATGGCCACCAAAAATGCCACCTTCCAAGAAAGCAAACATAGTGGCTCAAAAGGTGAAGACTGCATGGGCCTTACAACACAAAGATTCAAGTCCCAACGAACCGGAGGGACCGAATGCGCGACCCACTGCAATAACGTTTTAACCTGTGCGCAGGAGGCTAGCTTGCCTGAAACAAAACTGAGAGGGCAGAAATCTGACCCTTCAGGGAAGACAGGCTGAACCCGAGCTCCAGCCGTGAAAAAACTTCCGGAATGAGCGCCCACTCTCCGGGGTCGATTGTTGTCCGACTGAGGTGGTCGGTCAACCCGTTTTCTACCCCTGGGATGAAAACCGATTGTTCCGCCCAGCGAAGAATCCTCGCGGTTTCCTGAAAAAACCGCCCGACTTCTGGTGCCGCCCTGGTTATTTAGATAGGTGACTGCCATGGCATTGTCGTACAGAATCTGAACTGGGTGCTCCCGAATCATCGGCGCCCAGTGAAGGAGTGCCAAAAAAAAATGACCCGGAGCTCCAGAATATTGATCTGGAGACCGGATTCGCCGAGACTCCAGCGGCACTGGCATCCGTGGTGAAGACCAGCCACTGCGGGGGCAGGAACAACTTCCCCTGATGCAACGCAGGGGAACTTAGCCACCAACCCAGGTCGGCCGCACCCGGATGACAGCCCAACCATTGTGTTCCCAGGGTCCTGGGGGAACCCGTCCCCACCTGGCTTGATCGCCCGCTGCAGGTAAGCGTTCTGGATGCATATGGAGGCCAGGAAAACTCGTAACTGCTCCATGTGGAGGCCATCACTGACCGTAGTGATTCATTCGAACCCGGGAACCTGTACGAACCGGATGGGCCCCTTGAGATCCAAAACTGGTCTCACCAAGCCGCATTCTTTGGGGACCATGAACAGGTTCGAGTAGAACACTAGAAATCGCTCGAGCTCCGGGGATGGCACAATCACCCCCTGAAGAACGTAGGGTGAGGATTGCCCGAATAAAAAAAGGCGACGCCCGGACGTGGAGAGCTGCAGAGGAAACGAAATAACCGTGTCAGGGGGACCGACCTGAAACAAATTTGTAACCTCCGAAACGACTCTGCGCACCCAGGATCTTCGACAAGAAACCTGCCATGTCTCTCGGAACTCAGGAGATGGCCCCCACCCGAGACAGACCTTTGAGTGGGGACAGGCCCTCAGACCGACTTGGTGGGAGGGCCTTCGGACGTTCTGCGAGACCGCCAGGATGACGCTGGGCTGGCTGAGGACCCCCTGTGGCCTCTGAAATTAATTCATCCAAATGTTTTCCAAAGAGTTTACCGCCAGAAAACAGGAGCGCCACCAATAACTTCTTGGAGGCTGCATCCGCAGACCAAGACCTTAACCACAGG
This sequence comes from Phyllomedusa bahiana, assembly GCA_025379985.1. Classification (NCBI taxonomy): domain Eukaryota; kingdom Metazoa; phylum Chordata; class Amphibia; order Anura; family Hylidae; genus Phyllomedusa; species Phyllomedusa bahiana. The sequence continues at coordinate 48,430 of JAODAL010006121.1, forward strand.
GAACGGCGTACGGCCACCACATTGGCCGATGCTTTTGCCACTAAATGGGCTGACTCAAGCGAAGTGTCGCACAGGAACTTCGATGCACCCGACAGCTGAGAAGCGAGACTTAAAAACTCTTCTGTGGAGGCTCCAGCTGACAGACCCTGCTGCAGCTGCTTAGCCCAGACCATGCAAGCTTTGCTGACTCATGAAGCCGCAAACGCAGGTCGCAGCACTGCCCCGGCCACTTCAGAGGTGGACTTACAAAAACCATCAAGACACCTGTCAGTGCTGTCACTAAGGACTGCCGCGTCCGAGACCGGGATGGCCGTAGATTTTGAGAGCCACCGATGGGACCCCCGACCACTTTGTCACGGATTCCTCTGGGAAGGGACAAAGCGATTAAGCTCGCTCTGCTAGGTAACACACGCCTGTCAGGATGTTTCCACTCCCTGGCAATCAGCTCCTCAAACTCAGGGTGTGTAGGGAACACCAGCCGCTGCCGCCTGCTGCGCTTAAAGGAGACCTCCTCCTGGGAGGCCGAGATATCATCATCCTTCACATGAAGGGAGTCTCTGACCGCCCCGTATAAGGGTTGGACCGCTGCTGATGGTTCCATCCTCACTGTCTGCACAGAGTCAGAATCAGAGGAGTCACCCACTTGAAGCCGCCGTAGTCCCGGCTTGTGGACCGTCCATCTCAGACCACTGATCGTTGGGGGAGAGAGCTCAGGTATAGCGAGGGGAGCGAGTATCTTAACCCTCTTACGCAAGTCTCTCCGTCCGGGCTGCGCCTGACGCTGTACCCTGGAGGTGGGCTAGGCTGGGCAGCGAGCATGGTACCGGCAATGCCGCTCTAAAGCTGTAACATAACCTGGACAGTCCTGGACAGGTCACACAACAGCCTAGAGAGAGAGACTTGCCCATTCCGGGGCCGCCGACTCCTGACAGGAGGGGACTGACCCCGCAGTGGTCGGTCTGAGGGTCAGCTCAAAGGCACAAAGGGCACTGGGCTGGCCTGCAAGAGAACTTTCTTTGAGGGCAACTGGCGCAAGTTAAATAAGTCGCCACCGCTTTGGAGTGGAGGGCTTTAATCCCTCCATCCTTGGACAGGGACATGCTGTCAGGGCGCGTTGGACAAGGGATTGTGGCCCCAAGAGCAGCCAACTTACCAACCCCAAGGGTGCTGTGTCCTCCTCAGTAGCCAAGAGATGCAGCAAAGAGCCAGGAACGCTGAACGCCGGAAAATGGCGTTTAGGCTCCGCCCCCACCACAAGCCCGAGCTGCTGGAGGTCCTGCCCCATCCTGGGAGGGGCCCGGACCCGTTTGAATGAGTGGCCCGCATGCGGCCCATGGCGCGGCCGTCAGAACGCCGCGGAAGCGAGTAAGGAGCACCCGCAGCCCCTGGGAGGACCATCCCACCCTCCAGCAGCCGATGCCAAGCTACCACGCACGGCATTGCGGCGATAACGCCACAATACTGCACAGATGCCAAAATGGCGGCGCAGCAAGCCAAACCTTCCCTGCTGCCTAGCGCCAGCAGTAGTAAGGCGTGGTGAATGTGCCCCCCCCTGAAACGGCCAGCACGCCGATGCAAAACGCCGCTGGGTGTCAAACGCTTAACCGACCTGACTGCATCCGTGCTAACAGCCCGCTGCCCAATGCCAACTCCGGCTAAGTGGGGGAAACGCGCTCCCCCTCCTGGGAGGACCCCCAATACCGGGGAAAAAGGGCAACGCTGGGGGGCCGCAGGAAAACGGAATTTCTGCGGCTACCCAACCGCATAAAAGGAAAAAAACCCCGACCACCACCAAAACAGGAGGAGTGCCAGGTACTCACCAACCGACGTCTTCAGGCTCGCGGCATCACCCCCCTTCGGTACCATGCTCGCCGTGAGGTGAGGCTACCTAATCTTAAAAAGGGCGCGGAGGCGGCAGGTGGGGACAGGTGATGCGGCAGGGGAGGAAGACCCGCCAGCTAAAGAACTGACTGAGTTCCTGACGCCCTCAGGGGGGACAGCGTCATGGTACAACTACACGTTGACGGCCCCCCTGATAGGTGAGAGCCAGGGGCTCGATCACCTTCCAACAGGTGAGAGTTGGATGCTCATCACCTTTCCCTGCAAAGGAAAGAAAAAGAACAAACTCACTGCAGAGCTGCAGAGCAGCGTCTGCCTCCTACAGACACTAGGCTGAAAACTGATCAGCCTGGCATCAGCAGGAGGGATATAGTTCATCGGGGCGGGCCCGACGCGTTTGGTCCACCTAGTGTCCGCCTCTGAAGGCAGCGGCATATACCCAAGGTACTTTGTCCCCAATGAATGATTGGCGAGAAAATAGTTTTTTTGGGTTGTGTTAAAGGCACTTGGCAGCAGGGTCGGGAAAAGGCATTTTGGTGCTCTAGGCAAATGGACATCCCCCCTTCCTATGGAAAATTCTAATGCCTGACCATGACCTGATGTCCAGTGAAGCCTCCCCAGCAAAGTGGAATGGGGGGAATTGCACCATTTTTTTTGAAGGTGTAGTTTTCATGAAGTTTACTGTGTGGTATAAATGAGGAGTTATCTTTTTTCTGTATTTTGCAGACTATATGTGAATACATGAAACAGTTTGATTACATTTTGTGGTGTTTTTTTGTTTGCTCTGTCTCTCCAAAAATTAAAATAATTTTGGAGAACCTTTTTTATGGTTCTCATTGTGGCATAAATAAGATTATATATTAATTGAGTGGACTTTTATGGATCCAGTGATACCAATTATGTTTTATTCTTTTTTACTTGTAAAATAGGAAAAAGTTTTTTTTAATATGTATTTACTTGTATTTTTAGTACCCTTGTGCACATGAACACTAGGGGTACAAATACTTATACACTCTTCTACAGTACTAAATTATTAGAATGTTGTGCAATTACAGCTCTCTAAAGTAGGTGAAAATAGAGGCATTAAGAAACAGGCTTGGGTTTTCATTAGGCTCCTGACTGCCATGACAGTTGGCAGCTTATGATTGCATCTCTTTGTAGCTGATCGGGGGTACAAGGGAGTGTCCCCTTGTTGCATAACTGCCTAGATGCCACAGTCAATGCAACTGTGGCATCTAGGTAAAGATACACTGCTCACAAAAAGTTAGGGACATTGGGCTTTTGGTCATGAAATGTTATGTTCATCCTGAAATTTCAACCAAAAGCCAAATATATCTAACTTTTTGTGAGTAGTGAAAGGTAAATGGCCAGGATCAGAATTATCTTTGGCCCCCATCGCTAAAGGCAGATGCCAGCTGTAACCTGCCATTTATAGAGCAGGCTTAGCTCATGGGGCCCACTCCATACCTTCTTGTGTCTCCTTCCTAACAGGCAAAAGGTGATGCCTTAGGTGGTCACCTACCTCTGTCTTCCCATCGTCCCAGACTTTATTTATGATTGGCAACCTGAAAAGTATCCTTTCAAGTAAATATTTAAAAGGATTGGCTATTTATTTATTTTATTAGGGTACTGCTGCCCTATATTAAAAAGTGTATATATACAGTTGATACCAGAAGTTTACATACACTATATAAAAGACACATATGCATGTTTTCTCACTATCTGACATGAAATCAGAATAAACCTTATCTGTTTTAGGTCAATTAGGATTGCCAAAATTATTATATTTGGCAAATGCCAGAATAATTATAGAATTTTTTATGGAATTTGTATTGCTTTCCACAAAGCCAAAAGTTTGCATACACTAGGATTACTATGCCTTTAAGCAATTTGGCACAGCCCATATGATGTCATGTCTTTGGAAGCTTTATTGCAACATCTGAGTTAATTAGAGACACATCTGTGGATGTGTTTTAAATCACAGCAGAAACACACTGGTTCTGTGTGTAACATCATGGGAAAGTCTAAAGAAATCAGCCAAAATACCAGGAAGAGAATTGTGCTTCCACAAGTCTGGATCATCCTTGGGTGCAATTTCCAGATACCTGATGGTGCCTCATTCATCTGTACAAACAATACTGTAGCAATATATCAAGACATCAGCCAGGAAGTTAAAGCGTGGTAGAAAATAGGTCTTCCAAATGGACAATGACCTGAAGCATACTGCCAAATTGGTTACAAACTGTCTTAAGGATAACCAAGTCAATGTTTTGGAGTGGCCATCACAAAGCACTGATCTCAATCCTATTGAAATTTATGGGCAAAGCTGAAAAGGCAGGTGCGAACAAGGCGACCTACAAACATGGCTCCGTTACACTGGTTCTGTCAGGAGGACTGGGCCAAAATTCCTACCAACTACTTTGAGAAGCTTGCAGAAGGATATCCAAAATGTTTGACCCAACTCATACAGTTTAAGGGAAATGCTACCAGATACTAATGAAATGTATGTAAACTTTTGACTTTGCAGAAATTAATAAAAATGCCTTAAAAATTCTCTCATTATTCTGGTATTTGGCAAATTTTGGTAAATCTAATTGACCAAAAACGCATAAGGTGTATTCTGATTTCATGTCAGATAGTGAAAAAAACATGCATATGTGTCATTTATATGTAAACTTCTGGTATATATTCTGGTATAATTCAGCACTGTTCCATAACTTTTTTAATTTTAGTTTTAGGACAGCAGTATCATAATAAAATAATACATTAATACATTTACCTGTCTGTGTGAATAGGTTGCCATCAGCCTTGCACATATGAACACTTTAAAAAATGAACAGTTTCAAGTTTTATACACATTAAAATGGTCAAAAACTAGGTAAATTCACTCTTTAAGGGTAATGAATGCTTAGCTCATAACTTGGCTACATTTTAGCACTGTATATGACAACCAATAGTTTTGCATGGAATTGTAATTCTAGTGAGTGATAATGTAGGTCATGCATGAAACAATAATGAATCAACTGGTCGTTTAGCAAAGATGACATTTCAGGGTTTCTGAATAAGTGCAATTTTGTCATTGTGCTTCTTCCAATTTGATAAGAACATCAGTTATGTGGTGGGACAATTACAGCACCCCTGTTGCCTTGCATAAACATTGCATGATAATTTTTTTGCATGGTTTCACGTAAATGTCATTCAGCCCACATTTAAAGCGTTGTCTCTACAGAATCATACCATTTTTGTTAGGTGGTCTTCACAGGCCATTCTGATTTTTTCAGGAGTCACTGGGCTGTTGAGTGTGAAGATCTTTGGTAAGCCACGTTCCTCCTGAGCAGAGTCCACTGCATCTTTTATGGCAAAATATACAGAGCTTCCTAAAAATACGGCTGCTTCCCCTAAGCCCTAAAAAAGAAGCATATGGATGGTGTTATATCACCTAAAGATATCATGTCCAATATTTGTTTAATGCAAAGTGTATTTTTTTGTTTTTTTAATATACTGTTGAAGAGCATAAGGTCTTATGTATGCATTTCACAATACCTGGCATCATTTCAGAAAAATTCTCAGACTTTTCAGAAGCAAAAGAACTGTCTCAAATACATTTCAGCTGCTTGTAAGTGATGGGTAAGAGCAGCTTTACCACTTGCTCTTTTTATTCATATATAAGTCACATACCATATTTTTCCTTCTGAAAAAGACACTATGTAATATGTGGCAGCATTTCAAGGAACAACTCCAGATTTCTACCGCACATTTCTTTCTAATAATGACATGGATTTTACTGCATTTTAGGATGCAAATTAACCCCATGCAATGAAGACAATTCACGTCTTAAAATATGTCCCACAGTTCACAACGGGGATTTTCCTATTGAGAACAATTGGACAGAGTAGTTGCATTTTTGATACTTTGTGCAGCGTAAAATACAGATCAAAAATTCTCATTTGAGTCTAGCCTTAGAGGTTATGATCTTCTTTCCAGTGGACCTTTCAAGTACTAGCAGCTCAAAAACATTGCCACATTACTTCTTAAAAATCACTATTTAACCTGTGTGCATTTCGAGTATTAGATTTTTGTTGCTTATATGCCTTTGGGCTATTTTTTTTTTATTTCATACTTATTGCAAAGTGAATAATAAAACAACTGGTCATAATATTCTAAATAACAGAAAAAATAGAAGAAAAGTGGGTCCAGATTTGGTATGTTAAGCACTATATAATAATAATAATAATAATCTTTATATAGCGCCAACATATTCCACAGCACTTTGCAAATTAGAGGGTATAAGTACAGGCAAAAGACAGATATTATACAGTAAAAAGCAACTTACAGATAAGACACAGGGTGTGAGGGCCCTGCTCGCGAGAGCTTACAATCTATTAGGGTGTATGGGTGAAACGAATTGTGATAAGTTCAAAGTTTACAATGATCCATCCATGTTTCATAACTAGGGGGTGGTTTACATGAAAAGTGGATGAACCTGCCACCCAGACAGTACATCGATATACAGATAAGTGCCCTAGTGAAGGGAGTGACAGAAGTGTGTGATAGCAGGTGGGGGTTAGCAATTAGGTATCTTTGTAGGCCAGACTGAGAAGATGTATTCTCAGGGTCCTCTTAAAACTATGAAGGTTGTGATTGTGCCTGATCACCCATGGTAGCATGTTCCAGAGCACGGGTGCAGCACGTGTAGTCGGGCATGGGAGGTTCGGAAGACTGAGGAATGTAACCGGATATCAGCAGCAGAGCGTAGGGAATGGGTAGGGTGGTAGACAGAGATGAGGGAGGAGATGTAGGGGGGTGCAGCACTCGAGAGCTTTATGGGTGAGAGTGATTAGTTTATGCTGTATTCTGTACTGAATGGGCAACCAGTACAGTGATTGACACAGGGTAAAGGCATCAGTATAGTAGCTGGAAAGAAAGACGAGCCTGGCTGCTGCATTCAGGACAGATTGGAGAGGGGAGAGTTTACAGAGAGGGAGACCGATTAGCAGGGAGTTACAGTAGTCAAGTCGAGAAAGAATAACAGCAACAATGAGAGTGACTTATTTACACTGAGTAAAGGATGGATTTTGGAGATGTTCTTGAGGTGCAGGTGACAGGAGCGGGCAAGACATTGGATATACAGGGTGAAGAACAGATCAGAATCTAGTATAACCCAAGACAGTGGGCATGCTGCATAGGGGTTATGGTGGTGCCACACACTGAAATAGCAGGGGTAGGTTGGTTACTAGATGACGGAAAGACAAGAAGTTCAGTTTTAGTGAGGTTTAGTTTGAGATAGAGGGAAGACATGATGTCAGAGACAGCAGAAAGACAGTCACTGGTGTTTTGTAACAGGGCAGGAGTGATTTTTCGGGAAGAAGTGTACAAATAAGTGTCATCAGCATAGAGATGGTTTGTCCAATGTGGGCTGTGTATAGAGAAAAGAGGAGAGGACCTAGAGCTGATACCTGATGAACCCCAACAGCAAGAGGAAGAGGAGAGGAGGAAGATCCGGAGAATGAATGAGACTCTGAAGGAGCGGTCAGAGAGGTAGGATGAGAACCAAATGAGAGCAGTGTCCTGGAGGACAATGGCACTGAGCATGCTGAGAAGAAGATGGTGATCCAGTGTCAAACGCTGCAGAGAGATCCAGGAGAAGCAACAATGAGTAGTTGTCCTGTGATTTAGCAGTGAGGAGATCTTTGGAGACTTTAACTAGAGGAGTTTCTGTGGAGTGTAAAGTGAGGAAACCTGATTGTAGAGGATCGAGAAGAGAGTTAGTAGAGAGAGATATCGGATTAGACGAGAGTAGACCAAGCGTTCCAGGAGCTTAGAGATGAAGGGCAGGTTAGAGACTGGTCGGTAATCAGCAGCACAGGACGGGTCCAGAGAGGGCTTTTTTTAGTAAAGGTTTTATGATGGCGTGTTTAAAGGAGGAGGTAGGCTATAGGGGGGTTAGGTAGGCTATCGGGTGGTCACATAGGTAGCAAGGCAGGGTCAGGTAGACTATAGGAGGGGTCATATAGGTAGCCAGGCAGGGTCAGGTAGGCTATAAGGGGGTCAGGTAGATTATAGGGGAGTCATATAGGTAGGCAGGCTACTTTTAATGTTTAAAAAAATAATAAAACCTTACTCACCTGCCCCACGATCCCTTGATGCGATCAGTTCAGCTCCCGGTTAGTCTTAGTGTTCAGCGCAAGCGTCGTGATCATATGACGTCATCACGCGGCCCACGTCAGCAGTGAACTGTTACATTTTTTTCTCTGTAAAAATACATGCAGTTCACAATGTGGCCGGAAAAATTCTGTGTGAACCCAGCCCTACTGAGCAAAATGTAACACAGAGGGCCCGGGCCCCGGATGTTTTGGGACCCTAGCAACGCCCCTGCAAACAGACGTTTTGGGTTGTTGTGTAATGTTGAGATGAGGGAAGTGAAATAATCTTGTTTGGCATGGTGAAGGGCGGTGTGATAAGTCTTGAGCATCAGTTTGTAGTGGAGAAAGTCTACAAGTAGCTTTGACTTTCTCCACAGACGCTCAGCACTCCTGGAACATCGCTGCAGAAAGCGAGTCTGAGGCGTGTGCCAAGGCTGCTGGCGTCTGACTCTGGTGGTGCCGTGTGTGAGTGGTACCAATATGTCCAGCGTGGTTGAGAGAGTTTCATTGTATTGTTTGACAGCTGGGTCAGGACTGAAGATGGAGGAGTTTGGGGACAGTGAGGACTCTATGGTGTCTATGAGTTCCTGACTGTTAATGGAGTGGATGTTTCTGAATTTGTGATGGGCAGGTGTGTCCAGAGAAGGCTGAGAATTAGTGATCGTGAAGGAGATAAGATTATGATCAGCGAGCGCATGCGGGGAATTACTAAAGTTAGAAATTGAGAAAAGATGTCGGAGGACCAGATCAAGAGAGTTCCCATCCTTGTGGGTGGGATAGTCTGTAAATTGCAAGAGGCCAAGAGAAGATGTTAATGAAAGAAACTTAGAAGTGGAAGGAGGCATAAGGTCATCAATGGGGATGTTGAAATCACCCATGATGAGTGTGGGCATTTCAGTAGAGAGGAAGTGAGGGAGCCATGCAGCAAAATGATCCAGAAACTGGCGGGTGAGCCAGGGGGTCTGTACACAACCACGACTCAGAGAGAAAATGGCACTATTAACATATTAAAATCAGTAACCTCTTTTAAAACCTGTTAGTATACTACTAAGTCACCAAAAGGGTATGTTCACATGGCATATTTGCGGGGCTTACTCTGGTACATAATTGTGCCGAAGGACGGCCCACAAACATGGTAAAATCATTATACAAGTCCAACTCTTATTGCTGTGATTTGATGATCATATTTCTCGACGTGTAATGTACACCCGTGAAAAGAAGAAGTGACCTGTCAACTCTTTCAGGCTCTTATGCACCGAGAAATAGAAAGTATATGAGGCAGAAAGCTGGCTCGCTTTGAAAGTAGAAGCTTGAAAGCGAGTACTTTCGGCAACGCTAATAAAGGAGTATAGTGGCACATACCTGTGCACGTCGCAGTATGCCATGTAAATGTACTCTAAGGATCTTTCACATGGTCTCTGACTACAAAGGACAGTACAGTAAGCTTAATAGTATCACAATGTGCAACGGGGTAAAAGCTTAATGGATGCACCGCGCAAGGTGCCACTCTCTGAGGACTAGAGCTTTCAGCTCCAACCACCCCCACGCAGCTATTAACTGCCAGTTGCTACTGGTAAACTTTCGTGGCCAAATTCCATGGTCATTTGTGGTTACATAGGGGTGCCGCTGTGGAAACTCACCATTATACTTATGGGCAACTATTTTTTCACAGAAACCTTGTCAAGTCCTAACATTCACTTCATAGCTCAATGCTCATCAAAAAACCTGTGGAGTCAAAATGTTTCCTGCACCCCTGGATTAATTACTAAAGAGGCGTACTTTCCAAAATGGAACCACTTATTGGGGGGTTTCTACTATACTGGTAACACAGGGACTCTGCAAATGCAACATGCCACCCAAAAAGCATTCTAGCAGCATCTGCCATGCAAAAAACAAAAAAACAAACAAACAAATAACGCACTTTCCCTTCAGAGGAAAAAATCCAATGTATAAATGCAATTATTTTGGAATGTTGTGTGTAGCCAGCTCTATCCCATCTGCACAGTGCACGGACCTCCGCTGAAGCCTCACAGCAGTAGTACAGTAACAGAAGAAATGATGAACGGTCCAGCACGATCCAATTGCAGATAAAACATCCAAGGTTTATTGACTAAATATGCTCATAAAATCAACAGAATGAACAACTGCGAGAGTGATAAGCACAGGTAGCGGTGGTCCCCTAGACATGGAGCTAGAGAAATGCTGACGCGTTTCGGGCTGGAAGTGCGCCCTTAGTCATAGCACTACTAAACATCTAAAATCATTGTATATATAAGACCAAAAATAGTTACGTAACAATTACGGATGTAGGTTACTTCGTATCATGTAGATGAGCACGCACGCTGCAGCATGTGTTTCAATGGGAAAACTGCTGGAGATCGCGTCCCGGAACTAGGATTTCGTAGTTCCGGTCATGCGCATAAACAACAATGAAGCGCTGCCTGGTAAGGGAATCACCACTGCGCATGCGTGATGTCATCTAAGTGACCGGGAACCTAAAAACAAAAACAAAAACCAATGGTTGGTAACGAAACAAAGAAGCAATTAATGTGAGCCAACATAGAATGTACTGGGATAGCATTGGGTGGAGTGCGGCAATACTGTTTAATAGTAACAGATATTCCCTTTTGATGTTGAGACCTTGTGGTGTAGTAGTATTTAAGACTATAATCCAATGCGCTTCTCTATTGCGCAGTTGCCGCACAATATCACCACCTCTTAGAGGCCTACTGACTTTTTCTATTGCTCATATTTTTAGCATGCTGCAGTCTTTATTATGTTTTGAAACAAAATGTCTCGTAAGACCAGATTTGTTTCTTTCTGACAAATTGGTAACTTTATTTACATGTTCTAAAAATCTGATCTTAAGTTTTCTGGTGGTACTACCAATGTATTTGAGTTTACAGTCTGAGCACCAAGCTAAGTAGACTACATTTTGAGTATTACAACTGATGAACTGTTTGATGGAATATACTTGATCACCTGACATATTTGCAAATTCTTTTCCAGGGCTCGCAAAGGAACATGTGCAGCACTGTCTCAGGCCACACTTGAAGAATCCCTTGCAGGAGAGCCAGGTCGAGCCTTTTTTTCGAGTGGAAAACGTGTTAGAGGTAAGTAAGCTGCCAAGGGTTCTAGCCCTACGGGGAACGATTTTGCAGCCTTTGGATAGTATATCATCCAATACCGTGTCTCCATATAGGATAGGGAGATATTTATACACAATATTTTTTATTTTATTAAATTGTTGTGTATGATCTAATACAAGTGTTGGAATATTGGTTCTTAATTGACTTTTTTGTTTTTGTGTCAGTAAATCCCGTCTATCTCTATTCTGAATTTTTGTTGCCGCATTTTGCAACAGTTGTTGAGGATAACCCCTGCTGCTTAATCTGGTGCAAATCTGTTTGGATTCAATATCATAATAAACAGATTGAATCCAAACAGATTTGCACCAGATTAAGCAGCAGGGGTTATCCTCAACAACTGTTGCAAAATGCGGCAACAAAAATTCAGAATAGAGATAGACGGGATTTACTGACACAAAAACAAAAAAGTCAATTAAGAACCAATATTCCAACACTTGTATTAGATCATACACAACAATTTAATAAAATAAAAAATATTGTGTATAAATATCTCCCTATCCTATATGGAGACACGGTATTGGATGATATACTATCCAAAGGCTGCAAAATCGTTCCCCGAAGGGGTAGAACCCTTGGCAGCTTACTTACCTCTAACACATTTTCCACTCGAAAAAAAAGCTCGACCTGGCTCTCCTGCAAGGGATTCTTCAAGTGTGGCTTGAGACAGTGCCGCACATGTTCCTTTGCGAGCCCTGGAAAAGAATTTGCAAATATGTCAGGTGATCAAGTATATTCCATCAAACAATTCATCAATTGTAATACTCAAAATGTAGTATACTTGGCCTGGTGCACGGAGTGTAATCTCCAATATATTGGTAGTACCACCAGAAAACTTAAGATCAGATTTTTAGAACATGTAAATGAAGTTACCAATTTGTCAGAAAGAAACAAATCTGGTCTCACGAGACACTTTGTTTCCAAACATAATTCAGACTGCAGCATGCTAAAAATACGAGCAATAGAAAAAGTCAGTAGACCTCTAAGAGGTGGTGATATTGTGCGACAATTGCGCAATAGAGAAGCGCATTGGATTATAGTCTTAAATACTACTACACCACAAGGCCTCAACATCAAAAGGGAATCCCTATGTTACTAGTAAACAGTATTGCCGCACTCCACCCAATGCTATTCCAGTACATTCTATGTTGGCTCACATCAATTGCTTCTTTGTTTCGTTACCAACCATTGGTTTTTGTTTTTGTTTTTTGTTTTTAGGTTCCCGGTCACTTAGATGACATCACGAATGCGCAGTGATGATTCCCTTACCAGGCAGCGCTTCATTGTTGTTTATGCGCATGACCAGAACTACGAAATCCTAGTTCCGGGACGCGATCTCCAGCAGTTTTCCTATTGAAACACATGCTGCAGCGTGCGTGCTCATCTACATGATACGAGGTAACCTACATCCGTAATTGTTACGTAACTATTTTTGGTCTTATATATACAATGATTTTAGATGTTTAGTAGTGCTATGACTAAGGGCGCACTTCCAGCCCGAAACGCATCAGCATTTCTCTAGCTCCATGTCTAGGGGACCACCGCTACCTGTGCTTATCACTCTCGCAGTTGTTCATTCTGTTGATTTTATGAGCATATTTCGTCAATAAACCTTGGATGTTTTATCTGCAATTGGATCGTGCTGGACCATTCATAATTTTTTCTATAAATGCAATTATTTTACCTCTTTTACCTCTTGTTAAACAGATTTAAGATAAAAACTACAATGAAAAAATGTGATTTCTAAATTTGTACAACCAAATTCTATTAAACATGTGACCCTTAAAAGCTCACTTCAATTCCTTGAGGGGTGTAATTTTAAAATGTTTTAGACGGTTTCTTAAATTGTGGCACTTCAAAACCTGTGCAAATCTAAAAATTGGGGGATGAAAAACTCCCCAAAATCTACAATGTCTTTATTTCTGAGGCATTTGTTTACATCAAGTTGAACACTAAGGAAACATATGGAATATACAGGCAGTCCCCAACTTACAATGTTCTGACTTACTTTCTTCTCCTAGTTACAAATGGAGTCTTATGGGGGACCTGGCTCGGAGTGCTGATGTCACAAACTGTATCACACCCATAATATCCTTTGAATATCACAAGCCTTCCTCTGTCCGCTGCATATTCCGGCTGGCACAGCAGCTCTGAGATCTGTTCTTACTGCTCCTGCTGCCCCCAACCTGTCCCTGACTGCCTCCAATGTAAAGTACTTTACTGTTTCAGCATGCATACAATTAGTACATGCGTTACATGCTGGAATTTGTAGTTGCAGAACCACACATGTACTTATTGTATGGATTCTGATTTAACATGTGCGCCTGTGGCATGCTGGCACTTGTAGTTCCATGTTCCACAGCAATGAGTAGCTGTGGAACAAGTACCAGCATTCCACAGCAGTACATGAGAGACAGAAAGTCAAGCGAAATCTTCTAAACAGGGGCACAGAAAGCAAAACAAATCCATTCCCTGCACTAACCGAAACAATTTTTTTTTTGCTTGAGCTACATTTAATAAATGTACCTGTTCTGACTTCCATACAAATTCAATTTAAGAACAAACCTACAGTCCCTATCCCGTTCGTAACTGCCTGTATAGAAAAACTATAGAATGATCATAATACATCAAGTTTTGTTTCTCTATTGACACATGTTGTATTATAGGAAAGATGAATTAAAATGGTTAAATTTCTACTCTGCTTGGTTAGCCCTCTTGGGTGTCTCACAGACATTAAAGCAAATCTTTTAAGGCTTTGTCTACACTGCATATCTTAAAATGCCGTCCAAAATCCAACAGTATTTTAATTTGGCTGGACCGCAATGGACCCTGGTTTTTGCCGCACAGTTGGTACGTTGAATGTATGGTAATCCAACAGCAATCCTGTGGAAAATTCAGCAGGTTTGAAAGTCTGACGGAACCCGTCGGATTTTTTAACCGACCAGAAAAAAATCCGTGCTGTGTAGACTACCAGCATGAATTTTTCATTGTGGTCTACACAATACTGGATAAAGATGGATGAATCTGCCAAAAATCCGCCGAGAACTGTGCTTTGCAGACATAGCCCAAATGTAGTTTTGAATAGTTTGGAGAGGGCAGTTTTAAAATGTGGTTGTTTATGGAGCGTTTCTAGTTTATAAGCCACTCAATTTCACATCACATCTAAATTGTTCTCTCAAAAATAGTTTATTAACCTACATGTATTCGAACATTTAAAAAAAATGGAAAGATGTTTTCAAAATCAAGCCAATAAAAAATGGACACGTTACATGTTTATACTAATTTGCATGGAATTATTAGAGTTCGATGCTGCCATATAGGTATATACAGGCCCCAGTTAAATCAAAGGAAGCTGTATAAATGCATATGCAGTCGACCTCCAAATGGTGGCAGCCACAGACAGGCTGTAGAAAAGATCAGCATTTTCTTTTTTCTCTAGAAATCAAGAATTGTATTCATTTTTTACAAAATAAAAAGCAATAAATATCACAGGAAGGAAAAACCCCCATGAGGTAGAGGGCAATTGTCCTCATTTTAGGGAACAATTCCTTCCCAACTCTAATCTGGCAGTCAGAATAAATCCCAGGGTCAACAAGCCTTCTCCAGATTCATAGTCATTATAGCTTGCTATATAATTGCACTCGAGGAATGCATCCAGGCTCGTTTTGAACACATTAGTGAGTTCCTCTGGCAGGAATCATCTGTTTTATGTAGAAACCTTCTTTCCCCTACATGTAAAGGATTCCATCTTGTTCTACATGCATTGGAGAATTGGTAAGAAGAGCAATACAAACTTGACAGAACAAGAGGGAAAAGAGAAACTTGCATGAAAAAGCAAATGGAGGTTATTAAGTGGATTTTCTTAAGAAAAACATGACGACTCACCTTAGAGGAGTATATGGTATATGGATTCTTGGATGATGCCAGAAGGGAGACATTAAATTCAGTGGGAACGTCACACACAGCAGGTATCTTATACTTATCAGGTCCTAATGTGTACATGTCACCTTGTGGAGAATAATAGAGTTCTTCTAATGTGTACAGACCAATTCCCTGAGTAAAGGCACCTTCAATCTAATAGAAAATTGTAAAAAATATATAAATTATATATAAATACTGAATATAGATCAGCATGGTACTCCGTTCTAAAACCTGAGAGGCTAAATGCATAATAAACCTTATTGTCACCGATGTAGGTGGATTCACTGGAGCACCGCAAGCGATGGTATAAGCCACGCCAGGAAGCGAAGTCTAGGTAGCCCACGGTATTCACCAGAGCCCGCCGCACAGCAGCTTGGACTTGCTGCGGAGGGGAAAAACCCGGTCACTGCCCCTGGCGTGACTTGCCTGTGATGGCGCCTGGGGTGTAGCATGGTACAGAATCATAAGACAGAGGCGAAGTCAAGGACAGGCGATAACGTCAGGGCAGGCAGCAGGCAACGTGGTCAGGAAATGATAGCAGGAATAACTGCTACACAGGTAGCGTGGCTGGGTGAGTATTCAGCTGGGCAGTGTGTAGGGGAATGGAAGCGACCCAACACTTATACTTCTCGTTTGCAAAACTTTTAAAATAAGCTGTACAGTAGTAGTTTTGCATAGCAGCATATATTATTTATCTATTAAAGTAAGGGATCCAAATACATAGAAAGTACACTTGGATGAAAAAAGTGATTGAATGCTTTGACACTACTGTGATAACTAATAAAATGTGGTTTCATTCGCTAAGTCACAATTGTGAACTAACAAACTCTAACACTACAAAGACAGTGATACTATTCACATAGTTTATTAAACATTCTGAGTAAACATCCTAGTGCAGGGAGAAAACATTGAACCTGTGTATTGATGACTTTTCCACAAGTCCATAGGCAAAAGGTGTTTCAATTAGAGACAAAATTGAAAGTATGGGTTTTACAAGTGCTTTGACCATAAAATAAAGGCACACAAAGCCTGGTTACTGCTAAAGGTATTCTTCTGAATAAAAATAAGGTAGTGTGAACAATGCGGTAAAGTAAACCACTTTCAGAAGACCTGAAAAGATATTGTGTTATAGAGAAACATGAAACTGGATAAGGCTACAAAAGCAATACTAAACATCTGGGTTTACATCATTCTACAGTTAGACAAACTGTCTACAAAAGGTAGAAAATTGAGGACCATTGTTATTCTAACTGAATGAGAATGATGTTCATAAACCGATACCACAACTGATACTTGCTGTCCAAAAAATAAATAAAATTAAAGCCCATCTCAAGTTTGACCAAGAAGATCTGTATGTTCCACAAAGCTTCTTGCTCTATGGACAGACAACAATGGAAGTTTTTAGCACAAATACATGAGGCTGTGCATGGAGGAAAAAAAAAGCTGATTAGTAATACTATCCTAAAAAAGAAGTGTGGTGAAGGAAGCATGGTGTGGGGCTGATTTGCTTTGCCTAGACATCTATATTTTACTGCTCACTCAGTGATTGCATAGGTGCATCAAAAAGTCAAAGTAGAATGTGGGGATAACAGTCAATAACTTTGAGAAAATAGATGCTTGGTGATGCAATAAGACAATGACACCAATTCTTAGTTTTCAAGCATTCTTTATATGATTAGCTTGTGTACTTTAGGTCAGAGTCCTGATCTTAAAAGAGTTTTACCACTATTGACTTTTATCGTCTACCCTCAGGATTGGTGTTAAACGTCTGATCGCTGGGAATCCCACCATTGAGACCCCCACTGACCGCTAAAAAAGTCTCAAGCTTTGAACAGAGCAGTTGCCAAGCATGCCACTGCTGATCCATTTAAAGTCTATAAGAGTGACGGAGTGCCATACTTGGCCTCCTCCATCAGTCCTATAGACGTTGAACAGAGCAGCAATGCGCATGTTCGACCACTGCTCTGGTCAAAATATTTGTGGTTATGTGCACCAAGGGAGGGTAGGTGACTCTCTGTGGATAGATGATAAATGTCAATAGTGGCACAACCCCTTTAACCGTATTCAGTGGAATAACCTGAACAGACTGTAAGCAAGGTATCCCAGAAATATTAATGAAATGAAACATGTTTACAGTGAACAATGCTCCTAAATTATTCCCCAACATTCTGCAAATGTTATTTGCAGCTACAGGAAATAGCTGGGGAACATGATTGTTGCCAAGTAAAGATCTACAGGTGATTACATTCAGGGGCTCACTTTTCTCCTTGCACTGTAGATGTTTATTCAAGGTGTTCAATTTAATACTGTATAACTACATGTCATTAGTTTAGTTAAAATATGGTATGATTGTTATCTAAATCCTCCTGAATTGCATGGATTTCTGAGTTGATTATTTAGATTGTATTTATCTATAGCTGTGATTTGCTTACTTTTCTTAAAATGGTCATTGTTTAGAAGGAATATGTAAACGACAGCATGAATAACATTTAAGGAAATGTTGTACCTGGGAATTGTTTTACAGCTACAAAACAATATCTCCTTAAAGTTCACATACCTGACCAATATCTACGCCAGGGTTTATGCTTTCACCAGCATCCAGAACTATATCCGTACAGAGATTCTGTTTGGAAAAAATTAAATTAATTTTTTTTAAATTTGTATTTAAGTAAAAGAACAGAACTGCCTAAAGGACTGATGGGAGTTTGAACATCAGACTTCACTGTTCAGAATGTTACATAGTTACATAATAAAACTTGATGGACAAACGTCAACTATACTAGTACATCTCAAAAAATTAGAATATTATTGAAAATTAAAGGGGTTCTACAGGACTCTTTATTTGTTATAGGGCTCACAAATTTATTATATTAAACCTTGTAATTCATACTGTGATGAGTCTATACAATACATGGATTTCTCTATTTGACTTAAATTATTGATATCAATGATCTTTTCAGTGATATTCTAATTTTTTGAGATGTACTAGTAGAAAAAGACAAAGGAAGACATGTATGATCGGGTTTTTCACTCTTTTCTGGTGTGTAAAATGCGCCAAAGTGAGCAGTCTACAATGTCTAATGCACCTAATGAATTTGTTAGGTGCATTGTTCGTAAGACGACACTTTCTAGTGCGCCTACCATGAAGGGAAGTTTTTGGGTGTTCTGGGAGCGTGTTGCACCACACGTATTATTAGACACATATATGAATGTGGTTTGTCAAAACTAGGCGCATTACAGCTTGAACATACAGACCTATTTCACTGTGGTCTTCCTAAGCCTAACAAGTTGAAGTGGAGCTAGATTTGCCATTAGGGAAAAAAATGGCCCTTATTTCTCAACTTACACCAGTGCAATAATAAAAAGTAATTTATAATAATTATCAAATTATATACAATGAAATCATTAAAATTTATTTAAAAATTTTATCATATAAAATATAAAAAATATATAATATCCCAAAAATATAAATATATCTCCTATAAAATGCATTTAAATTTAATAGCATCTAAAACTAGTTTTACATTAATTAACCCACTGATGTTCAGATTTTACAATTTTTAATTTTTACTACTTTAAATTTGAAATGTATTTTTGCTGCTCTCACACTTCATTCTATATACAGCAAGAGCCAGCACAGCACAGGTATTGCTGGAACCTGTGGTCCCACCAAGCAAGATCAGTACTATAGTTTCTATTCATTGACATGCTATTCTCATGACTTTTCTTTTTTTTTAGTCTATCTATAGCCTTTATACATGTTAAGCGCATTAGTAATGCACCTAAGTTTCGTAATGCGATTAACACATAGACGAGTCGCGTCGAACTTTAGGCCATTTATAATCGCACAAAAACCACTTTCATACATTCAGGCGCATTATACACTGAAATCGAGACTCGACAATTCACCTTCCTTCATGCATGTCTCCCAAAGTGTGCTAATAAGATATAGATAAAAGGGAGGGGTATAGGCAATTTTAGGAGCAACTAAAGATCTATATTTGTCTTTATGAGTGTTAGACAATTACTTGCAATTACTTAAGCCCTCACCTGTTCCTGCTGTGACAAGCTCCTAAAGAGGCTATTTCAATGTTTATCAGTCATTATGGTAAAAAATTTCTTACTGCCTCTAAAGAGTGAACCTTCTACTCTCCGGGCCACATGTATGAAAACTGTCTAGGGCTAAAACTCACTTAATTTCCCATAGCAATCAATCAGAGCTCCTATCTCATTTTTCCAGAACATTATATGAAATGAGAGGGGCACTCTGATTGGCTGCTATGGGCAACAAAGTGAGTTTTAGACCTAGACAGTTTTCATACACGTGGCCCTCCATGTCTTAAAGAAGAGACATGATTAATTTGTATTTAACTTTTATATAAACTTTTCCTCATAACTATTAAGACATGGTAAGACTTTTCAGATTACCACTAAGTGTTCATGTCAAGACTGTTATTAAGCACTCCTGCCCACATCACATTTTTTTTTTTTATTAAAACATGTTTTATTTGAATACTTTTGAATCATAACTAATCATATTCATAAATAAATTGGGAAGTGTGTAATTTATAACAGATGTGGGACTAAAATATTTTAACAATGCTCCTTCCTTCAAACTGTACAGAGCATTCTTTTGTGTCTCTATGTAAGAGATGTTTCAATTACTGAACACAGTTAACTTCTTTAGAAGCATGCAGCAGATACATCATGTGAGGTTCAGGCAACCATTTACATGGTCTTCATCACCCTAAATAAAAACATGAAAACTACGCTATACCTTGTGTCCTCCAGTTAGACAATCTAGCTCAATCTCAGAACAAGCTGCCCCATAGATGAAATAAGGGGCAGCATGACCTTCTCCCTTCTCCCAGTCCATGTTCGTTTCATATCCCCTAAAAAAAATAATGGGTAGTCAACAACAATCTAAAGACAATTCTGGGGAAATTAGTTTTTTTACTGAAGCAAAATGTATAAACCAAGGGTAAACCTATAAACTAGGATAAGGGTATATTCACACGGATTATTTAGACACGTAGTTCATCGTGCGTTTCGCCGCGTATTGCACTTAATATGAGGCTAAATGCGTGCCGCAATTACGGTAAGTCATAGCTCTCGGAGAGAGCTCTGGCTTGCGTGTCGTCCCCCCATGCATACTGTACGCATGGAGGGAGAATTGACGTGTGTCAATTGTTAGCGGTGAATACGCGCCGCTGACAATGCATGTCTATGGGGACGGCGCCCGGCTGCCCCCCCCGTGCTTTAGAATAACGCTCTGATCAGCGTGTGGTTTCAAAACACCCGACGTATTGCGGCGCATATTAAATGCGCCCCAATAAGCCGAGTGAACATACCCTTAAGCAATTCACTCACATGCCTCTACTATGGCAATAATTCAGAAGCAATCTCAATATCGAGAAACGCAGCCCTGTGAGTCTATCGGCAGATTACAGATCATTTATAGTAGTCTGTCAGACCAGGAGGTATCCCATAAACTTTGATTTCTGTAGTTGGGGTCACTCCTGTACATATGTACAAGGACTATTATAACAGAAAGTATTTGATAGAAAACAAGTGTAGGTGACCCTTTCATTTAAATCAATAAACATTGAGAAATTAAAGAGAAAATAAGTCAAATCTTGATCAAATATTCACATATATGTGACTTCAGATTAGTGTTGGCTGCATACATTTATTATGGTCACGACCCAATTGTCTGCAATGACATCACATGATTCTGGATTGTGATGAAAATTTGTTTGAATATACCACAAAGACAATTAAAGTGGTGTTCCGGGATCTAGCAATGCTCATTGGTCCATCAGGGCATGAGTAAAACTTAAATATAAAACTCATACTTATCTCCCGGATGCTCTCCTTCACTCCCGGCTGTGACGTTGTGGCCTGTGATCGGCTGCACCTGTCACATGAACGATGAATGTTCACTGCTTACTTCCTGGATGAATGGACCGGCAGCTGGGAGTGTTGGAGAGCGTCTGGGAGGAAAGTATGAGTTTTATCTTCTATTTTTACTCATCCCCCGATGGATCAACAAACATTGTTAGGTCCCAGAACACCTCTTTAAACTTTCCAAAATTATGAGGAAATGGTACAATAACTACCTGTAATATCCAGTAGCTGAAAGGCTCACCCTCTGGCCAAACGCCGCCATAACCTGGAAAAACCAATACCACATTATTATACACCTAAAGATGTTTTCTCACCACATTTATTAACTTTTAACATGTAGGGAAAGGTAAATGAAGGCTATTACCAAATACATTGCTGTTTTGATTTTGCTTTGTTCAGGAGTAAGATTTTATCTACTGCTAGTGTACACAAATTTCTCTAGGTTACCAACCACCTCTCTGCTCTCTTATCTCACTACCTGATGAGTTTCATCTCCAGTCATATAGCAGAGCTGATATGCCAATCACTGCTCTGGAACCACCCACAAAATGACCAGGAGGTGTGTTTCTGAAGCTGGCTGTGGCTCGGTGAAACAGCATGAGGAAAACAACCCCTTTAAGAGGACATATTTTTTCCGTGAAATTTTCAATCTTTTGCACATTTTAAAATGTACAGTAAGCATATATTAAATTTTACTAATTTTATTTTACTTAAAGGGGTTTTACCATGATAGAAAATGATGGCCGAAGGTCACAGTGCAGACTGTTCACAGTATGGGGCTTCATCTAAATCAGAAGTGTGCCTCAATTATTCCTCCTAACCCCTAGGAGCAGAAGAGCCCCTTCAATTTGTGTTAGTTGTTTTTCTGTGATTTCTCCTGTTTATCTTACAGCTGTGTTGATTGCTTATTTGTCTCTCTGTAATTTCGTAAACGCTGCACTTTTTTTTCTATTAATGCTTAAAATCTACAGAGCATAAACAGTGAAGATGTCAGCTACGTAAAGATATCTGATATCACAGTCTAATTTGACCTCATTTTTGAACAAAAACAATACACCATCTATCCTAGAAAATCTGGATAATCAGACATCCTTTACACAGTGAGGAGAGTTCACAGGCAATTGTATTTTCATATCATACCCATAGTTCAAATGAACTATATAATTTGCATACGCTTGGTTTCCACTTTTGATTTTAGCTAATAAGTTTTTCAAACAAGTTGTAGTAGCTGGGCAAAGGAAGACTGCTGTGACAACAAAAGTCTGAGCCCCCTAGAATGGGGTCTGGCAAAAGGCAGTAGTTCACAGACTAAGAAAGGCTAAAAAGTTGCGGTCCTGTGTGAGACACCACAGACAGGGAAGTGGGTTCTGTGAATAAAACAGGATACTGAATCTAAAATATAGAGTTGAATACAGTCAAGACTATTTTTTTGTTGTTGGAATGTTTAGGATTTTCTCCACCTTGTGTAAAAATAACCACTAAGTTTGTGTGCCTTTGTTGAGAATTGCAACTGCTAAGATTATTGTACCATTTAGAGTAAATACACATAGGACAGATATGCTATGGATTTTCCACAATTAATTTGTGTGAGGAAAATCCACAGCAGACAACCATAGCAGCAATGTGGATGACATATTTTAAGAAATCTCCACATCCTGTGGAAAAATCTACTTTATATCTGCAATATGTTATCTTCTTTTGCAGATATACTGTGGATTTGATGCATATTTTTACCACTGACTTCAACAGAGGGATGGGACAAAATCTGCAACAAATCCATTTTTTTATTGTTTAATTGTGGATTTGCTCTGGATGCACAAAATAATCATTGAAATGGTTTTGTATGTATCACTGATTTTTTTATCTTATTTTTTTTAGGATCAACTTTAATACAATTTAAAAGTTATATTCAGGGTATCTGTGGAGCTAAAATTCAAAATGACCCACACTGATCACAACTATTGATAGGTCTCTATAACATTAGAAGCTGTGTAAAATATACATTGTCGCCACATAATATTACTAACATGGACATTATATATATTTGTAAACTTAAAAATTCCAAACGACTTCACATAAAGAAATATCAAATAAATAACATTAACTAATTTAAGATATATTTCTATATAATATATATTAAACTCACCCAGTCCTCCCATTTACCATGTGGATTGTTTTTGGCAAAAGGTTCCAATCTTCCCCAAAGAGTCTCACAAGCATACTTAAAAGAAAGAAGGAATGTTTTTATTTTATTTATTTTTTATGAAATGATTGTGAATAAGAAATGAAAGATGCATAAACAAGGTTTGTATGGCCAAAATAAAGTAATATGATGCAACATACTGTTGAAAATACTGTACTTATTCTACCAATTAGCCCCTATCTCACCATTCTCCATTTTAGAGCACCATTAATTCCAGGACGCTGTACAAGCCAAGGGTTCAGGTACATAATAGAAAAAATATACAAATATAGTGACACTGAATAAACTGGTACAGAAGAAGAGGACCCTGCTCATGAAAGCTTACTATATACAATAGAGAAAAGGGAAACAGAAGAAGAGGGATGGAGATGTGTGTATAATGGTGTAATGGCAGCAGGGTTATTGTAAATTATAGGCTATTCTAAAGAGATGGGTTTTCAGGTTGCTTTTGAAACTAGTAAAGGTGGAGAAGAGTCCGATGTGTTGTGTCAGTTAATTTTATAGTGTGAGGAACTATAAAAAGGAGAACAGAGAAGGACGTCCTGTAAAGATTGGAGATTGCGTGAGGGGAAGTATCTGGAGAATAAGACAGATGTATGGAGGGGAGAGGTTATGGTGAGCCCCATATGTTATGGTTAATAACCTTAACTGAATTTGTTGGGTAATGGGTAGCTAGTGAAGGGATTGGCAGAGGGAATAGACAGAGGAGTAGCAAGGAGGGTGATCAGCTGGGTAGTGGAGTTGAGGATGGATTGAAGGGGAGCAAGAGCAAGAAATTTGAGACCACAGAAAATAAAGTATTGCAGGAATCCAGGTCCGAGATGATGAGGGAATGAACAAGCAATATTGTAGAGTCAGAGTGAACAAAGGAGTGGATTTGGGAAATAATTTTTCAGGTGGAGGTGACAAGTAGTGGTAAGGACCTGGATGTGTGGTTTGCTATTGACTGTGATAGATGGATTGGATGAAGAGGTTGCGTTGGAAACCTCTGTGGCTATAGTAGACCCCAAATAACGTCATGTCAGTACGGACAGTACAACAATTCTTACATTTTATTAACCACAATATAATATCTGGCTGCTATATTAAAATAACAGATCATATCCCAGTCTAACAATCTGAGTTTTTGTTTCTTTGGAATAACCCCTTACTGACCGCCCACCATCTTTTTAACCCCTTAAGGACCCGGCGTTTTTTTTTTTGTTGACACATTCATTTTTCCCTCCTCGCCTTCCCAGAACCATAACTTTGTTATTTTTTCATCTACATAGCCATATGAGGGCTTTTATTTTGCGGGACAAGATGTACTTTCTAATGGTGTTATTTACTGTACTATAGAATATACTGGAAAACCGCAAAAAAATTCCAAGTGGGACAAATTGTGAAAAAAAACCTTATTTTTGAAATTTGCGCCGCATCGCCATTTTGTGCGACCAATAAATTTTTTGCACTAACACCTACCAACATGAGTGAGGGTGCATTTTTTGTGGGCTGAAGTGTACTTTTTATCGCTAGCAGTTTGGAATGCATGCGACTTTTTTGATCACTTTTATTCCATTTTTTAAGTGATATAAAATGTCCAAAAAACGCAATTTTGGCGTTAGGAATTTTTCTTCTTCTACGGTGTTCAGCGTACGGGATAAATGGTGTTATATTTTTATAGATCGGACTTTTTCTGATGCGGTGATACCAAATATGGGTAAGTTTTTAATTATTTTATTGTTTTTATTTGTAAACTGGGTAAAGGGGGGTGATTTGAACGTTTAACACTTTTTTTTCTGTACTTTAAAACTTTAATTATTTTTTTTTTACTTTAACATTGAGTCCCCCTATGTTGCTTTACCACCAGGGGGTGCAATTGTTAATAAAGTCTAATGCCTTGCATATACAATGCAATAGACTGTACCAAGATGGCGGTTTCCCCCCGTCCTGTCTGCGGCCGGACGTGGGGCACACCCGGACATGGGAGTGCCGCTGCCATGTCTGGGTGTGGGATCGCTGCAGCTATGCTGCGGCAGCGCCGATTGCCCTGAGGATCGGTGCGCGGCACTGATCTTCATTCATTCAGACGCCGCGGCCATCTTTGCCGCTGCATCTGAATGGTTAAACAGCGCGGGCGGGCGGCGCTGCCCGTGCGCGCTGTAACGGCCGGGTGTTAGCGGCGATTAGCCGCTGACACCCAGCGGCTGTGTAGGGGGGTCATGGAGCGATCCCCCTGCAAAGTCCCTTCGCGACCCTGGGACGTACTTATACGTGGTGGGCGTCATAGGTTGTTAATCTGCAGCGACGTCAAAAGACTTTGCTGCAGATATAGGGGTTTTAAGGCTCCCAGCACCGCAAATGCACTAAGAACAGAGTTGAAGGTAACAGTTCTGTTCCTAGAGCAGTCTCTGTAAGCACCAGGAAGCAGAGGAAACCTTAGATGTGCTGCCCTCACTGAGTGTAATGTATAAGCATGAGTGTGCTAATACATTACTAAGTGTAAAAAAAAAATGTTAAATAGTTATTCCTTCATGGGATTATAAAAAAAGTAAAAAGGATAAAAAAAAGTGTAAAAAAGATAAAGTAATAAAACAAAAATAAATACTTTATATATACCTACTATATACACTACCGTTCAAACACTACCGTTCAAAAATGTCCTTATTTTTAAAAGAAAAGCACAGTTTTTTCAATAAAGCTAACATTAAATAAATCAGAAATACACTCTATACATTGATAATGTGGTAAATGACTATTCTAGCAGTAAACGTCTGGTTTTTAATACAATAGCTACATAGGTGTTGTAGGGGGTCAGCCCAAAGGCAGGCACGTGAGCAGGTAGTCAGTTCACATAAAATAAAGGCTTATTGGAAGTCCATAAACTTGCAACACCAAAATACAGCTTCTCTTCAGCATATAAATCCACAGTGGCAAAACAACAACTCCTTTCTCCAGGCAGGAAGATCAATAAACATAAATGCGGAGTCTCACCAACTAGTAGCTCAGGTCCTCAGGCCTACACAGCCTCACAGTCTGGCAGCACACAGCTTCTGATTTTAGGTCCAGAAGCACACCTCCAGACATCCTGCACCAGCTGCCTTTTATTTGGCTGGTAAGACCTGGGCTGGAGTATTGGAGCAACCGTCCCACCCAAGCTCTTGGGCCGCTCCAGAAAAAACCCGACCCTGACTTCTAATAAGAAAACTTGCTCATCAGCAATAGTGGTTGCTGGCATTATACTACTGGGTTTTTTATATCACCGAGGCCAGCCACCTCGGTGATAAATATCTCCTGTCTATGACGGTGCCTCTGACCTCCTACACACCCCCTCTCTGCCCAATACCGAGGGGTTGGGCACCTTCTGCCACCATAAAATGTACCCATCTGTATTTCCATGCAATTTTCCTGGACTGTTTTCCACCGAGAATCTGAAATTCTGCAAGGCTAAGAACCACCGAGTTACCCGAGCATTGTTCCCCTTTCTCTCCCGCACCCATTTCAAGGGAGCGTGGTCCGATACTAACTTGAACTTCCTCCCTAACAGGTAGTATCGCAGGGAGTCTAAGGCCCACTTGATCGCTAGACAATCCTTTTCTATTACGGAATAATTCTTCTCGCAGGGGGACCATTTTCGGCTGAGGTAAACTACCGGATGTTCCTTCCGTTGATCTCTTGGGACATGACCGACCCCAGCCCCACATCTGATGCATCGGTATGAATGATGAACTCTCTAGAAAAATCAGGGGCTACTAGCACAGGCTGCTTACACAGGGCTAACTTCAGCTCTTGAAAAGCCTGCTCAGCTTTCAGGGACCACTTCACCATGGCCGATTTTGCGCATTTAGTAAGGTCAGTCAGGGGCACTGCAATTTCTGCAAAGTTAGGGACAAATCTCCTATAGTAGCCAACGATCCCTAGGAATGCCCTGACCTGCTTTTTGGTAAGAGGACGTGGATAGTTTTGGATGGCCTCTACCTTGTTTATTTGTGGCTTGATCTCGCCCCTTCCTACTATATACCCCAGGTACCTGGATTTCTCCATCCCCATGGCACATTTGCTGGGGTTTACTGTAAACCCAGCCTCCTTTAATGCATCCAGGACTGCTTGGACCTTGTGCAGATGACTCTCCCAGTCTCGGCTATAGATGACTATGTCCTCTAGATAGGCCGCTGCATACTTCCTGTGGGGACGTAAAATACGGGCCATGGCCCTTTGGAAAGTGGCAGTGGCTCCCTGCAACCCAAAAGGCATGCTGCTGTACTTGTTCGAACTTTCTGGTGTGGAGAAGGCTGTCTTTTCCCTGGCTTCCTTGGCTAAGGAGATTTGCCAGTACCCCTTCGTGAGGTTCAAGATGGTGATGTACCTGGCCGGTCCTAATTTCTCAATTAGTTCATCTACCCAAGGCATGGGGTAGGCATCGAACTTGGAGACTTCGTTGAGCTTGCGGTAGTCGTTGCATTCCCCATTTGGTTTTTTGAACTAGCACTATCGGCTCGACCACCCACTCTTGGACTCCTCCATCACCCCCAAATGCACCATCCTTTTGACCTCCTGGGCCACTATTTCTCGACGGGCTTCAGGGATCCTGCACGGATTTACATTTACCCGAACATGTGGCTCAGTAAGGATCTCATGCTCGATACCTTTTACAAGACAGGGCAACTTGGAAAACAGGTCCTTATTACGTTGCAGTATTTCCTTGCACTGCTGCTTCTGGGACGGGACAGGATATCAGCAATTTTCACCACTTCAACACTGGCCTTTGGTTGGGTCCCCAGACAGGGGTTGCGTGAGGCTCTCTATCCTTCCAGGGTTTTAGCAGATTCATATGGTATATCTGCAGAGGCTTTCTCTTAACGGGTTGGTGTATTCTGTAGTTAACATTACCCACTTTTTCAACCACCTCATATGGGCCCTGCCAATGGCCAGAATTTTCTTCCGTGGCATAGGACAGCACCGATCCCCCGGTTTAACTCCTAAGTTGGCAGACGTTGAAACTGGGCTTGCGGTTCCAGGGCTGCAGGGTTGCTCCTTACTATGGGCAATCTTGGACATTCTTTCCTGCATTGGGCCACATTTCTATCAATTTTGGAGTGGTTTCACTCCCAGGTCTCCATTGCAATATCAAGAAGCCTGGGTGCGTCCATCAATAGTTCAAAGGGGGAGAACCCGGTGGAGGCTTGGGGAACTTCCCTGATAGAAAACAAAAGGTAGGGCAACAAGCAGTCCCAATCCCGACCGTCCCTCTCTACCACCCTTCTCAGCATAGCTTTTACGGTTTTGTTAAACCTCTCTTGAAACCCGTCTGTTTGGGTGTGATATACTGAGGTGCGCAATGGTTTAACTTCAGGATTGTAATAGTTCGGTGGATTCGCTTGACCACCGCAAGCGATGATAGTTAAGCCACGCCAGGGAGCGGAGTCTAAGTAGCCCCTGGTATTCACCAGAGCCCGCCGCAAAGCGGGATGAACTTGCTACGGCGTGAGGCTACCAGGTCGCTACCCCCTGACGTGACTTGCTTGCGATGGCGGCCTGGGTACTGCGTGGTACAGAATCGTAATCCAGAGGCGTAGTCGGGGACAGGCAGGAGGTCAGGACAGGCGGAAGAGATTCGTAGTCAGAGACAGGCATAAGGTCAGGGCAGGCGGCAAACAGGCAAGGTCAGGAAACGTAGCGGAACGGACTGGAACACGGGTAATCAGACAGGACTTTCAACACTCTCAAAACAAGGTATGCACACTAACAAACTGGCAAAGAGTGCTGGGAGTGTATTCCTTATATAGGACCAGCGGCCGTCAATAAACTAATTAACGGTGCGCTGGTCCTTTAAATCCAGACCAGCCGTCGCACGTGGCGGCTGGGACAGGCAGGAGCAGCGTGCAAAGGAGCGTGGACGGGTAAGTGACCAGGCGCGGGGACCAGGCAGCAGGGGGATGGTCGCGGGGAGCCGTGGCACCCGCGCTGGACCCCTGCAGGGAGGGGGCGGCCGCGGGGGGCGACGGCACCTGCGCAAGCCCCCATGACAGTATACCCCCCTCTTAGGTCTCCCTCTCTTTTTACGGATTTTTAGAGAGAAGGTCAGGTGACAGGTTGCCCTCAGGTTCCCACGACGCTCCTACGGCCCGAACCCCTTCCAGTCAATAAGAAAGAACCGCTTCCCTGAAACTGTCTTCTCCGCCAGCACCTCCTTGACCTCAAAGATGTTATCAGTGTTGGCCACAGGAGAAGGCGAGACAGATCCACGGGAGAAGCGATTCAGCACCACAGGCTTGAGGAGCGAAACATGGAAGGGGTTCGGGATATGCAGAGTAGGAGGCAAGCGGAGCTTGTAGGATACCGGGTTTAGTTGCCGAAGTACAAAAAAAGGGCCCAAATACTTATGGCCTAACTTATAACTGGGCACCTTGAAGCGAATGTATTTGGCGGACAACCAAACTCTATCACCTGGCTTAAATAGGGGCGGAGGTCTACGGTACCTATCGGCCTGGACTTTGGTGCGAGCAGAGGCCCGTAGGAGGGCCTGTCGCGTGGTTTGCCAGAGTGCCTTGATGTCACGCACTTTGGTATCCATGGCAGGAACATGACATGAAGTAGCCAGAGGGAGAGGCGGGCGGGGATGTAGCCCAAACACTACAAAAAAAGGGAGAGGCCCCAGCGGATTCTGAGTCTAGTGAATTATAAGAGAATTCCGCCCAGGGGAGGAGGTCTGACCAATTATCCTGACGGGCGGATACAAAATATCGTAGGTAGGTACCTAACACTTGGTTAACCCTCTCTACCTGCCCGTTACTTTGAGGGTGGTATGCAGGTGAGAAGTCTAGCTGAATCTGCAACTGCCCACATAGAGCCCGCCAGAATCTCGACACAAACTGGACCCCCCTATCCGAGACGATATGCAACGGGAGACCGAGTAACCGAAAAATGTGGTGGAAAAAGTGCTGGGCCAGCTGTGGAGCAGAGGGTATCCCGGGCAGTGGAACAAAGTGGGCCATCTTTGAAAATCTATCTCTCACCACCCAGATGACAGTGTTTCCAGAGGAGGCCAGGAGGTCCCTAACAAAGTCCATGGCTATATGGGACCAAGGTCTTTCTGGCACCGGGAGAGGCTGAAGCAGGCCCGCGGGTCTGAGACGAGGGACTTTATTACGGGCACAAGAGGTACAGGCCAGGACAAAGTCTCTAACATCTCGAGCGAGAGTGGGCCACCAATGATAATGAGAGATTAGTTGCAGAGACTTATGGACTCCAGGGTGACCAGCTGTTCGAGAGGCATGTCCCCAGTTCAGGATACGAGGCCGAATGGCAGGGCATACGTAGGTCTTCCCAGGAGGCAGATGATGAAGGTCCATGGGGGCCACCGTGAGCAGACGTTCAGGAGGAATTATGTGCTGCAGAGGCGGCTCCAAGCCCACTGT
The DNA here is from genome assembly GCA_025379985.1 of Phyllomedusa bahiana. Classification (NCBI taxonomy): domain Eukaryota; kingdom Metazoa; phylum Chordata; class Amphibia; order Anura; family Hylidae; genus Phyllomedusa; species Phyllomedusa bahiana. The sequence continues at coordinate 78,986 of JAODAL010006121.1, forward strand.
GTCCGAGGATCTAGGGAGGGCGTCTGCTTTGACTTTCTTCACAGCTGGCCGAAAGTAGAGAAGAAAATCAAAGCGGGCGAAAAAAGTGACCACCTGGCTTGCCGAGGGTTCAGTCGCTGGACAGACTGCAGATTGAGAAGATTTTTGTGATCGGTGAATATATCGATGGGGTGGTGATCTCCCTCCAGCAAGTGCCGCCATTCTTCTAGGGCTAACTTAATAGCCAGTAATTCGCAATCACCGATTGTATAATTCTTTTCGGCTGGGGTGAAGGTTTTAGAGAAGAAGCCGCAAGTACGCAGTTTCCCAGAGGAGGACTTCTGAAGGAGAACAGCACCTGCACCTACAGAGGAGGCGTCCACTTCTAGGATAAAGGGACGCTGAGGGTCCGGGCGAGACAGAACTGGAGCAGAGGCGAACGCTGATTTGAGGCGATCAAATGCTTCTTGGGCTTCTGGTGACCAGGATTTAGGGTTGGCATTTTTCTTCGGAAGGGCCACCTGCGGGGCCACGAGCATGGAGAAATGCGGGATGAATTGTCTGTAATAATTTGCGAACCCCAAAAAGCGTTGGATAGAGCGAAGGCCCACTGGTTGAGGCCATTGTAAGACTGCAGACAATTTCGAGGGATCCATCTGAAGGCCCTGATCCGAGACGATGTACCCCAGGAAGGGCAACGAGGTGCGTTCAAACAAACATTTCTCCAGTTTGGCATATAACTGGTGGTCACGGATATTCAAAACGGCCATCTCTGGTATTAAAGGCCGTCTTCCACTCGTCGCCTTCACGAATACGAATCAGGTTGTATGCTCCACGTAAGTCCAATTTGGAAAAAATGTTTACGCCACGCAGACGATCGAACAGCTCCGAGATCAGAGGCAGGGGGTATCGATTTTTTATAGTAATTTTGTTAAGTCCCCGATAATCAATACAGGGTCGGAAAGTACCATCTTTCTTTCAACAATGAAGAAACCGGCCCCCGCAGGCGAGGAACACTTGCATATGAAGCCCTTATGGAGATTCTCCTGGATATACTCCGACATAGCCTTAGTCTCCGGGACGAAAAGTGGGTAGACTCTGCCTCGGGGAGGAGTACTACCGGGTTGCAGGTCAATAGGACAATCGAACGGCCGGTGCGGGGGCAGAGTTTCGGCCTGTCTTTCGGAAAAGACGTCGGCAAGATCCTGGTACGGAGTGGGCAGACCCGACAGAGGCTTCGTAGACTTTACAGAGGCGGGCCGTAGAGCAGGACGGAGTACCAGAAGGCATCGCGAGTGGCACGCTGGGCCCCTATGGATGATTTCACCCGTGCTCCAGTCCAAGGTCGGAGCATGGTCTTGTAACCAAGGAAGGCCCAGGAGGATTTCCGAAGAGGAGCGAGGCAGAACAAGCAGTTTCAAAGTCTCCTTGTGTAGGGCGCCTATCTGCAAAGTGAGGGGAGCAGTGCAGAACCGAATAGCGTCCTTTAGGCATTCGCCACTGACGGAGGAGACGAACATGGGTTTCTGCAGAGGGGTCACCGGGAGACGAAATTTGGAGACTAGAGCTTGGCTGACAAAATTTCCAGCGGACCCTGAATCAAGGAAGGCGGTGGCTTGGAAGGTGCTGTCCGGCGAAATTCCACAGAGTACGGGAATGGTCAGACGGGGAGAGGCCGCACTGACACCTAGGGATGCCTCTCCTGCGAGCCCTAGGTGCGAGAGTTTCCCGGACGTACCGGACAGTCCCCAATGAAGTGGCCAGAACTGCCACAGTAGAAGCATAGCTGCCTCAGACGACGCTGTGAGTGTTCTTCCTGGGTCAGGTGGGCTCTCTCGACCTGCATTGGTTCATCCTCGGGAACCAATGGCGGAAGAAGTAGAGGTCGTTGGAACACGGGAGCCAGACGAGGTAGCCGGCGTGGTCGGACGATCTCCCGTTGGAGGCGGAGCTCTTGTTGTCTCTCGGCAAACCGAATATCAATTCGGGTAGCTAACCGAATCAGGTCATCCAGAGCAGATGGCAAGTCCCGACCAGCGAGCTCGTCTTTAATACGCCCCGAAAGGCCTTGCCAGAAGGTCGCCACCAAAGCCTCATTATTCCAGTCCAGCTCAGAGGCTAGGGTGCGGAACTGCACGGAGTAGTGACCCACAGTGGAGTCGCCCTGACGGAGACGGAGCAGAGCTGCGGCAGCGGAGGAGGTGCGGCCAGGTTCCTCGAAGACGGAGCGGAACCCCTGGAGGAAGGTTTGTAGATTCGCCGTCAAAGGATCTACTCGGTCCCATAGCGGAGTAGCCCAGGCCAGAGCTTCGCCCGTTAGGAGGCTAATTATGAAGGCCACCTTAGCCCGCTCGGTAGGGAATTGATGCCCCAACATCTTGATGTGGATGGAGCATTGACTGTTGAAGCCTCTGCACTTCTTTGGGTCTCCATCATAGCGTGAGGGAAGCGGCAGATGCAGAGAAGGTCCCGATGCAGGAGCAGGTAGAGCCATGGCTGCAGGAGCAACTGGTGCTGGCGCGGAGGCGGCAGCCGCAGGCGAAGGTAGACAAGCCGCAAGGTTGTGCATCATGGCCACGAGCTGGTCAATACGCTGGCTCTGCTGTGCGACGGCCGTCGTGACGTCCCAGAGTTCGGGCAGAGGTACTCTGGCAGAATCCATGGCCAGTTTGTACTGTAATAGTTCGGTGGATTCGCTGGACCACTGCAAGCGATGATAGTTAAGCCACGCCAGGGAGCGGAGTCTAAGTAGCCCCCGGTATTCACCAGAGCCCGCCGCAAAGCGGGATGGACTTGCTGCGGCGTGAGGCTACCAGGTCGCTACCCCAGACGTGACGTGCGTGCAATGGCGTGGTACAGAATTGTTATCCAGAGGCGTAGTCGGGGACAGGCAGGAGGTCAGGACAGGTGGCAGAGGTTCGTGGTCAAAGACGGGCAGAAGGTCAGGGCAGGCGGCAAACAGGCAAGGTCAGGAAACGTAGCGGAACGGACTGGTACACGGGTAATCAGACAGGACTTCCAACACTCTCAAGACAAGGTACGCACACCAACAAACTGGCAGAGAGTGCTGGGGGCATATTCCTTATATAGGACCAGCGGCCGTCAGTAAACTAATTAACGGTGCGCTGGCCCTTTAAATCCAGATCAGCCGTAGCGCGCGTGCCATAAGCAGCGGGTACGCACGCGGCGGCCGGGACAGGCAGGAGCAGCATGCACAGGAGCGTGGATGGGTAAGTGAGCCGGTGTCAGGGACCGGGCAGCAGGGGGATGGTCGCGGTGAAGCCGCGGCACCCGCGCCGGCCCCCTGCGGGCAGGGGGGCGGCCGTGGGGGGCGACGGCACACGCGCCAGCCCCCATGACAAGGATCTTGCACAGCCTTCATCACTCTGGACATAAATGGTGTACCTTGGTCCGTCAGGATCTCTTTTGGTAGACCCACTCTAGAGAAGATAAAGAACAGTCCTCGGGCAATGGATTTGGACAAAGTGTTTCTTAAGGGTACTGCTTCTGGGTTTCAGGTCGCGTAGTCAACGACGACCAAAATGTATTGGTGGCCTCTCGCTGACTTCACCAGAGGCCCCACCAGGTCAATCCGTTCAAATGGAACTTCAATTATGGGTAACGGTACCAAGGGGCTACGAAAATATGCAACCGGAGAGGTAACCTGTCACACGGCACAGGACTGACAAAAATCCCTGGTTAAGCTAAAACAGCCTGGCCATAAAAACCTCTGTAGCACCCGTTGCTGGGTTTTATCAGCCGCTAGATGACCACCCAACACTTGAGAGTGAGCCAGGTCTAACACTACGTGTCTGTAGGGTCCAGGCACCAGTAGCTGCCCAATGACCTCATCCCTCACCTTGGTCACTCTGTACAACACCTCGTTGTTCATCGCAAAATGGAGGAACCGCTCATCTGCCCCTGGCTCTTGGGGAACCCCATTTAGCACAGTTACATTGGCTAGTGCACTTTTCAGAGTGGGATCCCTGAGCTGGGCAGTTCCAAAGTTATCCCGGGATACCTCTAACTCAGGGATGTTGGTTTCAGGAGGGGACTGCCAGATAATCCCAGAATAAGGGGAAATCCTGCCCAATAATGACAGTGTGCATCAAATTGTCCACCACACCCACACTGTGGGACACAGTAGTCCAGTCTGTGCCGATGGTCAACTGGGCCACAGGGTAACGCTTCATGTCAACGTGGATATACATTACCCCCAACCGCTTCCCAGGGACTAGCAAATGTGGGAGTGTGGCCCTTACCAGGGTCACCAATCTCCCTGAGTCCAGGAGTCCCGACACTGTAGTGCAATTTACTAACATGTGGCAAACCTGTGGTCCTTCCCCAGGGCTGGGTATAGCACTGCATGCAGGATGCGCAAACCAGGAACAGCGCCGGCCCATAAAGCAATCCATAGGCTCGATGACCTCTGGACCCTGGGTGACAATGTGACCTGGGGCCTGACATTTCCAACAAATGGTCTCACAGCCAGGGCCTCTTGACTTGGGTTCAGACCCCACTTTGGCCTGAGGACGTCCCTCCATTACGGATGTGGACCCCTTCTTTGAACTGTCAGCCCCACTCCTGCCACCCCAGTAATGTACTCTCAGTCCCCTTGAGTCATTCAGAGAGTGTTCCACAGCCAGATATCTCTCCACTAGTTCCACAAGGTCATCCAGATTCTGGGGGTCCCCCTGTTCCACCCAGCATTGTACGGACTTAGGGAGTGCATGCACAAAATGGTCCATCACGACTCGCTCGACCATTTGAGCAGGGGTACAGGTCTCAGGTTGTAATCACTTTTGGACCAGGTGGAACAGGTCAAACATCTGGGACTGGGTAGGCTTCTCCTTGCTGTACCCCCAACGATGCACCTGTTGTGCCCGGAGTGCCAACGTCACTCCCAGAATTTCAGCCTTTAACTTACTGTACTCCTTGGCATCCTGTAGGGTCAGATTGTAATAGGCCTTATGTGGTTCTCCCATGAGGAAAGGGGCTAGGATCTCGGCCCACTGCTCTCAGGGTAGTTTCTCCCGGTCCGCTACCCATCAGTAAGGCCTCGACATGGTCCTGTGGGGTAATTTTCTGGAGTGTCTCCCTTACGGACCTCCTCGCATTGCGACACTCTCCGGTCATTGGGGTGGCCCCCACTTCTCTGGATCTGACGGACTCAGACAGCACCGCCATCTGCTGAACCAGGAGTTTGTTGGTCTCCTGTTGAGCTCGCACAGTCTCCATGTGGGCTTGCTTCTGCTGTGCATGGGCCTGGACCAGGTGCTTTACGAGCTCCTCCATGCTGTCCGTCTAACTTTTTAACTCTGCAGCTGCTTTGACCCAGGACATGCAGTCGTGCTCTCAGGGATGGTTGCCCGCATCCGAGACACCAATTTGTAGGGGGTCAGCCCAAAGGCAGGCACGTGAGCAGGTAGTCAGTTCACATAAAATAAAGGTTTATCGGTAGTCCATAAACTTGCAACACCAAAATACAGCTTCTCTTCAGCATATAAATCCACAGTGGCAAAATAACAACTCCTTTCTCCAGGCAGGAAGATCAATAAACATAAATGCGGAATCTCACTAACTAGTAGCTCAGGTCCTCAGGACTACACAGCCTCACAGTCTGGCAGCACACAGCTTCTGATTTTAGGTCCAGAAGCACACCTCCAGACTTCTTGCACCAGCAGCCTTTTATTTGGCTGGTAAGACCTGGGCTGGAGTATTGGAGCGACCGTCCCACCCAAGCTCTTGGGCCTCTCCATAAAAAACCCGACCCAGAATACTAATAAGAAAACTTGCTCATCAGCAATAGTGGTTGCTGGCATTATACTACTGGGTTTTTTATATCACCGAGGCCAGCCACCTCGGTGATAAATACCTCCCGTCTATGACGGAACCTCTGACCCTCCTACAGTGTATAGAGGCCCATTCCAACAACCATCACTCAAGTGTTCTAATGGTACATTGTGTTTGCTAACTGTGTAAGAAAGCTATGGGATATTTTGAACACCCATGAAAACCCTTGTGCAAGTATGTTAGCACAGCTGAAAACAGTTTTGCTGATTAGAGAAGCTATAAAACTGACCTTGAGCTAGTTGAGAATCTGGAGCTTTATATTTGTTGGATCGATTAAACTCACAAAATGGCCAGAAAATGAGAACTTTCATGTGAAACTCGACAGTCTATTCTTGTGCTGACAGCTGAAGGCTATTCCATGCGAGATATTGCCAAGAAACTAAAGATTTCCTACAACGGTGTGTACTACTCCCTTCAGAGGAGAGCACAAACAGGCTCTAAGTAGAGTAGAAAGAGAAGTGGGAGGCCCTGCTGCACAACTGAGCAACAATACAAGTACATTAGAGTCTCTAGTTTGAGAAATGGATGCCTCACAGGTCCTCATCTGGCAGCTTCATTAAATAATACCCGCAAAACGCCAGTGTCAACGTCTACAGTGAAGAGGCAACTCTGGGGTGCTGTCCTTCAGGGGAGAGTAGCAAAGTAAAAGCCATATCTGAGACTGGCTAATAAAAGGATAAGATTAATATAATATGCTAAAGAACACAGACATTGGACAGAGGAAGATTGGAAAAAGTGTTATGGACAGACGAATCGAAGGTGTTTGGATCACACAGAAGAACATTTGTGAGATGCAGAACAACTGAAAAGATGCTGGAAGAGTGCCTGACGCCATCTGTCAAGCATGGTGAAGGTAATGTGATGGTCTGGGGTTGCTTTGGTGCTGTTAAAGTGGGAGATTTGTACAAGGTAAAAGGGATTTTGAATAAGGAAGGCTATCACTCCATTTTGCAACGCCATGCCATACCCTGTGGACAGCGCTTAATTGGTGCCAATTTCATCCTGCAACAGGACAATGACCCAAAGCACACCTCCAAATTATGCAAGAACTATTTAGGGAAGAAGCAGGCAGCTGGTATTCTATCTGTAACGGAGTGGCCAGCGCAGTCTCCAGATCTCAACCCCATTGAGCTGTTGTGGGGGCAACTTGACTGTATGGTATGCAAAAAGTGCCCATCAAGCCAATGCAACTTGTGTGAGGGGCTTCTGGAAGCATGGGGTGAAATTTCTCCAGATTACCTCAGCAAATTAACAGCTAGAATGCCAAAGGTCTGCAATGCTGGAATTGCTGCAAAGGGAGCATTCTTTGACCAAAGCAAAGTTTGAAGTAGAAAATTATTATTTCCAATAAAAAACATTATTTCTAACCATGTCAATGTCTGGACTATATTTCTATTTATATTGCAACTCATTTGATAAATAAAAGTAATAGTTTTCAGGGAAAACACAAAATTGTCTGGGTGACCCCAAACTTTTGAACTGTAGTGTTGAAACGGTAGTTGAAACCAGAAGTTTAGAAACATTATATAAAAAGACACACAGGCATGTTTTTCTCACTATCTGACATGAAATCTGAATAAACCTTACCTGTTTTAGGTCAATTAGGATTACGAAAATGATTTATATTTGCCAAATGCTAGAGTAATAACAGAATGTTTTAAGGCATTTTTATTACTTTCTGCAAAATCAAAAGTCTACATGTACTAGGATTACTACGTCTTTAAACAATTTGGGACAGCCTATATGATGATGTCATGTCTTTGGAAGCTTCTGATTTCTGGTTTATTGGCAACATCTGAGTTAGAGACAAGCCTGTGGATGTATTTTATTGCACACCAGAAACACACTGCTTCTGTGGGTTACATCATGGGAAAGTCTAAAGAAATCAGCCAAGATATCAGTAAGAGAATTGTGCACTTGCACAAGTCTGGACTATCCTTGGGTGCAATTTCCAGATACCTGAAGGTATCAGTTATATAAACAATTATACACAAGTACAAACAAGATGGGAATGTCCTGCCATCATACCGCTCAGGAAGGAGACAGGTTCTGTGTCTCAGAGATGAATGTGCTTTAGTCTGACATGTGCATATCAACTCGTGAACAAAAGGAAAAGACCTTGTGAAGATGCTGACAGAAGCTGGTAAGATTGTGTCATTATCCACTGTGAAAGGAGTACTATATCAACATGGACTGAAAGGCCACTGTACCAGGAAGAAGCCTTTACTCCAAAAGAAACATATAGCCAGAAGAAAGACCTACATTTTAGGTGACATGTGCTGTGGTCTGACGAAACTAAAATTGAACAGTTTGGAGGAAAAAGGGAGAAGCTTGGAAGCCTAAAAACACCATCCCAACTGTGAAACACGGGGGTGGCAGCATCATGTTGTGGGGTTGTTTTGCTGCAGGAGGGACTGGTGCACTTCACAAAATAAATAGTATCATGAGGAAAGAAGATCATAGGCGACATGTCTGAAAATCGGCGGCACCGCAGCAGTTTTTAGGTGCATTAAATCAGTGCAAAGTGCACCAGAAAGTACGATCCTCTCAAAAATCTGTCATCAGGCATACTTTACATAGCAAACATAATGCGCCTAAAAAGGTGCATTGCGTAAATCGTGGCACATAGCATATCATTGGCAGTATATGTAATGTGCCTATCGAGGTGCACAACATATCATGACAAGTGAATGTAATTCGCTTCAGTAGGCGCTTTGCGTTCTGGAGGCGCACAGCATATCATGGTTAGGCGCATTACAATGTGTCATGCCTGGCATGTAATGCGCCTAGTTTTGGTGTACGACAGTTCATTTACATCAAGAATATGGCGTCAAAAGTGTTTTTGGCGCAAATGGGACCAAAGAATTGGTGTTTGCGTATTGGGACATGTCGCCCTATGTGCCAATACCGAAGCAACATCTCACGACATCAGCCAGGAAGTTAAAGCTTGGGCAGAAATGTTGCTTCCAAATGGACAATGATCTGAAGCATACTGCCAAACTGGTAACAAAGTAGCTTAAGGATAACCAAGTCCATGTTTTGGAGTGTCCATCACAAAGCCCTGATCTCAATCCTATTGAAAATGTATGTGCAAAGCTGTAAAGGCAGGTGTGAGCAAGGCGACCTACAAACATGGCTCAGTTTCACCAGTTCTGTCAGGAGGAATGGGCCAAAATTCCTACCAACTATTGTGAGAAGGATATCCAAAGCGTTTGACCCAAGTCATACAGTTTAAGGCCAATGCTACCAAATACAAATGGAATGTATGTAAACTTTTGACTTTGCAGAAAGTAATAAAAATGCCATTAAAAATTCTCTCTCTCATTATTCTGGCATTTGGCAAATATAAATCATTGTGTCAATCCTAATTGACATAAAACGGGTAAGGTTTATTCTGATTTCATGTCAGATAGTGATAAAAACATGCAAACCTACACATATTAGGTATCCACATGCCCTTATTAACCTGTTGAATTAATCTAATGTTATTTAGTATGAAATTTGAATGATGTAAAAAAAGAAAAAAATGTAAAAAACAATTCTGCAATAATTTATGTCAGGTCAAACTATGGCCCCAAAAGGTACACCTTCTCCTGCATAAAACAAGGCCTCATACAACTGTGAAAAATAAAAATAAAATTATGAATAGTGAAATGCAAGGAGGCAAAAACTAAAAAAAAAAAAGTGCTGTCATTAAGGCCTTTTTAGGCTTGGGGCCTAAGGGGTTAATATATACATATTGGTTTTAAAAACCGGAAGAAAAAAACCCCCAAAAAACGGTGAGATCCTTGTGTATATACAGCCACAACTTTTCTACTACAACACTGCAGGGTTGTGTCTTCCACAGCCGGGGCTACCATCAGGGGCCCAGATCGAAGTAAAAAAATGTCGGCACTGAGGAGGGCCATCATTTCACAGTCAAAGCGCTAGTCATAAGTTGAGGGATGACAGTGGGGCACAATTGTGAGCATAATATTAGGGAACACAGAGGAGGTCAAATAATGCCAGAAAGTACAGTGGGGTCAAATGATTGTAAGAGGCACAGTAGGGGTTATAATTTATTTCAGAGTGTATATGGTGTGGGATATGAACTGGTAATGGGCAGGGACCCCGGATGGTTTGACTGTATGGGGCACTAAATTTTCTGATGGCAGCCCTGTCCATAGCAAGACAGCATAACCCTCAGTTGTTTCTATAACTCCTATAGAGTTTTAATGGAGCCATAATACACATGCCTGATTGTTGCTTCATTCAAAACACCTCCTTTAACTCCTTACCTTAGTGCGTGAGGAGAAACAGGAGGCATAATAATATTGGGTGGAGCCTTCAGCGAGCATACATTTATTACCTAAGCAGTAGCTTTTAGGGAACACACACATATACAAATATGTCATTTTTTTTTTGCTGTTTATTACCTTAACAGCCAGGCCATTAACATCTGTGCCAATGCTACCAGCACTTGGAATGGAATTTGGGACACATACTGTGCTGGTACCGGAAATATAGATGTAGGACATTGGGATCTTGAGTTCTCGGCTTGCGATCTAGTAATACAGGTAAACATAGATTTAGGTAGTGTTGAAAGGCAAAGACATGACACCATCAGGTAACACAACACATCTACACTTGGGTATCAAGTTTCTCAGCGAGTATATTAAACTGCATCAAGCAACTTCAAAGTAGAACCTGCACATGACAGTCTGAACCTCAACAAGTAATATCATGTGCTCTTTTATGGCTTGCTAAGTGGATTTAATCCATTTAAAGCATGTGGAGGCTCAAATGCTTCATGTGATGTCCTGATGTCAGTATGTTTAAGACTTTATAGGACTTTTTTGGTTATTTTATATACCGTAATAGTTTTCTAAATGGTGTGAGTGTATTAATAAGCAGCTGTAAGCTAAGGGTCATCCGTACCCAGCATGCTTTGAAACTAGAGAACTGTTGTGGAATAAAGTGATTATAAGAATCAGAAGTGATCAGGCATAACTACACACAGATATTTCATGTGTTTTTACTCAGATCAATATTTATAAAGTATCAGCATTATAGAAGTTCACAATACACATAGCACAGTATGTTGCACTAACTTGAAAATGTTAACTGTACCTGTATAATCTTTGTGTGGAGGCCTTGGCCTAATTCCACCCCTCCATGACTGACAAAAACTTTTCCATCTCTGTAGATGTGAACCAAAGCCGAAGCCTAGGATATTATACAGTTTAGAAAACAAATTAATAAAATAATCCTAAAGAATCTCTTACATACCCTTAGTTGGTTACCCTATAGTAAATGAAATCAAGTGATAGACTTGGTGCCATCAAGTTTTGTTTTTGTTATAGAGTTCACACCCAACCTGATATGAAGGAACTGCTGTGAACTGATTCTATATTACTGGCGTTGATGCATGCTGGCTTTATGGAGGCACTGCTGAATTTGGACTCAGTTTAAGTTCAATGTTGCAGGACAGTTCCAAATGGGGCATTGTTGCAAGCCAGCCTTTTCAGGGGGTATCTGGCTTAGAAAATTTAAGAAACATCATTCTATGACATTGCAACCTCATCTACAAGGAATATTGATCTCTGTCAAAATAAACCTTGGATACATTTGTAATAAATTCTATGTACAACCTCAGCATGGATACAGAGGAATAGCTTAAGAAGTTGTCCAGTGCGAGAAAATTAATTTGCAATGGGGTCGGGCTGCAGAAAAAAGTGATACTTACATAACTGTCCCCCACTGTTGTAGCTCCAGAGCTCCCCAAGATCTGCTCCTCTTTACTTCTGAGTTGTTGTCACTGCACTCAGAAAAGAATAGCACTCTAATCACTTACAATAAAGGACGAGTCTCTCCTTGATGTCAGGACCAGAACCGGGTAAAAAACAGCGTATCACAATGAGCTCCAGAGCGTCAGTGGCTGAATGGGAGGAAAGTATCACTTTATTTCCACAGCCTGGTCCTATTTTATATGAATTTACTTCCACTGGACAACCCCTTTAAACATTTTAGTAAACAAATTGAAGAAAGGGAACACCTGTTTTTCATATTTGCTACTTAAAAATGCTCTAATTTATAAAATGATCATGTTATATAATCTGTATCGTAAACATTGCAAAAATAAATAAGGTACTTTAAAAAGTCATGCCAAAATCCAATTTTTTGTTAATCCAGCCTCATAAAAAAACCAGAATAAACAGTGATCAAAAACTCTCAGGTGCCCCATAATGATACCAAAGAAAACCCCTCAATCAGGGCCATCACCAGAACAATAAGTTATGGCTTTAGGAATATTTGAAGTAAAAAACTAGATTTTTTTTTAAATGGGGCACACAAGAGTTTTTATTCCGTTTTTATGAGGCTGGCTAAACAAAGAAATGCGATTCTGGCATGGATTTTTACAGTACTTATTTATTTTTGCAAACTTTACCATACATATTATATAACATAATCATTTTATATGATATGCCTACCTTTTTACATATTTTTTTCTAAATAAATTTTTTGGTATAGGGGATTGTATTTGCCTTTTTATTAATTTATTTTAAATACTATTTTTTTTTTTTTATCCCACTATGGGACTACACTAAGCAATCACTTTTGTAATATTTAGCAATACATTACTGTATTGCATTACGCCTTTTAATATTATTATGGTTTTGAACATACAGCCTATTGAACCCTGTCTTTGGTTTGGCCTAATAGACTGGTGTAGATGGCATGAAGGCTCTTAGCTTTTCCAAAATTGTACTTCTATGACACACTGCTATAATTAGGATATAGAAGGAGTTCAGTAAAATCACTGCATATTGCAGTACATCAGTAGAAGTGATTGCATCTTCAAGTCTCCAAGACGGACTATAAACTACAGTAAAAAAAGTTTGAAAAAAATTATCAAAAACTTCCCATTTATCATATAAAAAATAAATAAAAATATTAACATAACTTTTTGTACCAGTAAAAGTTTGAACCAATAGATAAACTTTGTTCTTTATTGAGCATGGTGAACACCGTAAATAATTTTTTTTATCCACTTCTAGATCTGCAGCTTTTTTTTTTAGTCATTTCACTTCCCAGAGAAAAATGGAATAAAAAGTAATCAAAAATTCACACTATGCCCTAAATTGGTACCAATAAAAACTATACTTCAATATGAAAAAAATTATCCATCAAACAGCCCAAACAGCGTAAAAACTAAGGGTGACATGTATGTATAGGGCTGCGCCAGAATTCTGGGGTCCTTTCAGTCCAAAAACTGGCACAGTTCTGTTCTCTAGATTTATAATCGAACGTACTCCAAAATTAGTTGCATAATCGGGTGCCTGCGGCACTTTGGAGCTAGAAAGCGCCTAATCTATGACCCACAGTAGAACAGGTTAAAAAATTCAGGTGCATTCTACACTACTAATGTGCGAAATAAAATTGGCAAAATTCATACGTCAACCTAAAAGTTATTGGTCTCAAAACAAAGTTTTTACCTTTTTTAAAGTAGTAAATTTATACTAAAACTATGTAATTTTGGTATTTCTGGAATTGTACCAGCCCGCATAGTGTCTTACTCTTAGACAACGTAAAGTTTTAGTAGACAGTCTTATAATGCTCCGCATTTATCATAGTGTTGATAAATCTGGTGCAGGTTAGAACTGTCTAGTCTAAGTTTGTACCATCTATAAGTTGGCTTACGTTTAGGCCAGAAACTTCAACAAAATTCTGGCGCAATTTTTGTTGCATTTAAGCAACGCCCCCTTTCCCGTGAAACAACGCCATTTTTACAAGGTCATGTCCCTTTTGTCGGATGAGGCACATAAGCGTCCTAAACTGCCTAAAACACATAGTAAATATGGCGAAAAGCTTGTAAGACATTATTTTTTGGTGCAAATTGAGCCAGAATTCTGGCGCAACTGCCTTGATAAATATGCCCAAATATGTAACTTCTACCACATGATGAACTCCATGGAAATGAAACCACCAAATAACTGCGCAATGGCATTTTTTTCTAATTCCACCCCACAAAGAGGTTTTTTTTTGTTCTCCAACCTATTATATGGTTGTTAAAAAGGGAATATAAAAGATACTTGTCCTGCAAAAAAAGTTATTTTCAGCTTCTAGTCCTCTATTTGAGGACTTTCTTTATTTGTATTGCTTATGTGCTTGATTTTCTCTAACCTTCATTTTGCAAAATCGTGGGGTGAAATTTTAATAACGACAATTAATAACAACATTGTAAAGGTACACATATTATACAATCTAGGAGGAGTCCAGTAAAGAGAGTAATTGACCATAAGTCGAAGTCCATTGGACTTCTCAATTCGAATATAAATGAAAGGGGTGTACAGAATGTAAAGAGGCATCTACATCATCCAAATTGTCCACGTTTACAATGGTGGTGAAATGCCTTTCGAAGATGATGCAAACAAGTGCCTGAGGACATAATATCCATCTGCAAGCTGAACCTCATAATAGATAGGAAATTTACCTTAAAAAGGTTGAGTAGAGAAAGAGGAACCTCAATAATTTTTTCTTTTTTTTATAACTTAAAACAAATAGTATGCAACAATTAACATCCAACAGCTGCACCAAGAAAACACTCCAAGATATTAGATTTGTAGTATGTTATGGATAGTTAAATATATGTAAATAGAGTAATGAACATCAGTAAAAAGGTCTACCCTCCGTCCCCCAGGAAACTAGTCCAGAAATCGACCCACCGTGTGAAAAGGATTTAGTACCTCTGCGCCTCGACATCGGCCCTAGCTTCCATGTCCAAGTGTCACCATTATTCCCGCAACCTCAATCCCCCCAAGGTATTGGTCAGATCCCCTTCTAGATACCATTTTGTGAGGCGGAACGGATAAACAAGTTGAGTGATTTCACCTTCCATTAGGAAAGCTTCAATGAAAGGTTTCCAAGTCGCAAAGAACCCTTATGTTAAAGTAGACTTCGCCATTTCTACTTCAGTTTTTTCTCACCATGCTCCAGATCTCACCCATACTCGGAGTAGTATCGTCCAGTCATCTATTAAGCAAACATGTTACAGAGTCAAGTTAATCCTGAAAGAGGAGAAAGTTTGGGCTAAAAGGTCCAGTAATCCCTAGTTTGCCCTTTAGGGTGTCAAGCAGCTCAAGCCAGAACGCTTGAGAGTTAGGGCATAGCCACAGCCCATGAGCCACATTTGTTTTCAGTTGGTGGCACTTGGGGCAAGCCGCTTTACGATTGGGGGTGGCTGATACGAAACTAGGTTTCCCGCCAGTTCTCACTAATAATGGTCTTACAAACTGCGTTCTACCCTGCTAACACTGCTTGTGGGGCGTCTATATTTTGAAGGTCAACTTCCCACCGAGAGAAAATCAGAGACGGTTCATCTGGGACAGCTGAGTCCCGTAGTTTGGCATATAATATAGAAAGAGAATAACAACTTGATTTCGGCCCGATAATTGTGTCAAAAATATTAGAAGGGAATTCTTTGTCCAGTTTAAGGACCCTGGATCTCATAAAGCTAATCATCTGGCTGTAGGTAAGGAAGTGAGAGTTAGGGATATGCTGGGAGTGCTGTAGTTCAGAGAAAAATATTTAAGAGACCGGTTGCTATAAAGGTGTCCTACATTCTCTAGGCCCTTATCTTTCCATTCTAAGAGATGACTATTTCTCACCCCCTGTGGAAATTCAGGATGGCCCTGCAAAGGCATGTGTTTACTAAATAACGCCGGAAGCGTAAATAATTTGCTACGTATCTTCCATGTGGCAATGGTGTCACGCATCAGGGAACAGGACCTGATGTTGGGTGGGATATGTCTAAATCTAGTGTGAAGCAGGGCGTAACGGTCCCAAGGGGAGGCGAGTAATGATTCCAAGTCTGTATGAGAATAGTGGGACGTCTGCTTAATCCAATCCAGACAGTGTCTAAGATTGCATGCTAAATTGTGTTTTCTAACATTCGGAAGGTTTATACTGCCATAGCGTCTGGGGACCATAAGCTTAGCCATAGCAATCCTGGGCTTTTTATTGGCCCAAATACATTTTGAGAAACATGATTGTATTTTTTTATATCAGAATGCTTCAAGAGTAAGGGGATGGTCTGGAGGGGAAATAAGAGTTTTGGGAAGCTCATCATTCGAATTAAGTGGCATCTGGCTAAGAGTGAAAGGGGTAATTTGGACCATCTCTCCAATTCTCCAAGAATTTTCAAAATAAGGGGAGGGTAGTTTAGATTATAGAGTGAGTCTGGAGATTTGCCAATGAACACACTTGGGTATTTAATTGAGGATTTAGCAATTGATAGTGGGATGCTGGCTGGGTCTAGTAATAATGGAATTGCTTTGGGGGACAATCTGAGGATCTCCGATTTAGATTCGTTGATTCTGAATCCCGAATAAGTGCGGAAAAGGCGTATTTGATGGAAGAGTTTTGGGAGATCTCTCTCTGGTTGTTCAAGGCAGAACAGGACATCATCTGCAAAAAACGTTACTTTCTGTTCATATTGACGGACTGCAATACCTTGAAAAATATTAGAGGTAATAATACATCTAGCTAAAGGCTCTATGGCCAGGTTAAAGTGGAAAGGGGATAGAGGGCATCCCTGCCTAGTATCGCGCCTCAAGGCAAAGGGCCTAGACAGGAAGACAGGAAGACTTACCTCCGGATTCTTGCCTCCGGGTTGCTATAGAGAGAGTTCAAGAATGTGCGATATGGACCAGTGAGCCCTATTTTGTCGAGGACCAGGCCAAGCCATCCCCAATCGACGCAATCAAAGGCTTTCTCCGTATCAACTGTGGCTAAAGCCAAAGAGACATGTTTGCTAGGATGTTTTTTTATTTCATCAAGGATGAGTAAGACCTTTCTAATGTTGGCTACTGCCGTTCTGCCTTGGACGAAGCCAACCTGATGGTTGCCAGTTAATCTAGGGATAAATAGAGCTAGCTGATCAGCCATAATTTTGGACAGTAATTTGAGATCTAGATTTATCAAAGATATAGGTCAATATCAGGAGGCCTGGGCCGGGTCCCTACCTGCTTTTGGGATAATTTTAATATGGACGGTATTCATTGAAGCAGGGACAGGGTATGAGTTAAATAGATTTTTTGGGGGCAGTGAGACGTGAGATTTCAGAACTTTGAAGAACTCCCCAGTGAAGCCATCAGAGCCTGGGGCTTTCCCATTTTTTAATTTTGTGATATTGTTTTCTATTTCAGCGATTTTGATGGAGGTGCCAATGAGATCTACTACATCTATACTTAGTAATGGGAACGCTAACTTTGTTAAACTGGAAGAGAAAGCTTGATCATATAAATACTCATCTGCGTATAATATTTGGTTGAAAGAGCGTAAAATTTCAATAACCTCTGTCCCTTTGGACTTGAGAACCTCTTCATGATCTTTCAAGGTGGGAAGGGGGGCTGGGGGAAGATGGCCTTTTGCAAATCTGGCCAAGAGACGACCTGGTTTGTTCCCAAATCAGAACAATCTGGCCTCCATTTTAGACCTAAAGAAAAGTTCTCTTTTCTCAAGCCAGACTTCATAGTTTTGTTTTGCCAATTTCCAATTATGTTTGGCTTCAGGAGAGCGATGGCCTAGAAAGCCGTTGTAGGCTGTTCGCTCAAGTCGCTAATTTTATTAGATAGCTGTTTTTTGGTTCGAGAGGTGTATTCAATTAATTTCCCTCTTATGACCGCCTTAGCGGTATCCCAATATTATTGAGGGTTGTCAGAATGGTCCCCGTTGAAAGAGTGGAATTCCTGCCACCAGTTTTGGAGGATCGCATTAAATTCCTCACCTTTGATCAGAAATGAGGGGAACCTCCATATAAAATCCGATCCAAAAGGGTGCAAACCACCGGTGAGTGATCTTATATAACAAGGTCACCTATTTGTCTCTCCGCTATCCTCGAAGAGAAGTGGTGTGGGATAAAAATATAGTCAAGTCGTGACCAAGAATTGTGTGGATGGGAATAATGGGAGAATTCCCATCCCTCTGGATTATGTAGGCGCCACACATCACAAATATTTACATTCTCCGCGAGTCTAGCTAGACACGACTTAGCTCCACGAGAGGTTCTGAAAGTAGAAGGGCCCCGTCTATCCTCAAGATAGTGCATGGTAGAATTAAAGTCACCACCAATAACTTTAAGTTCCACTGCATCTCCTAATATGTTTGTCTCTAATTGCTTAAAAAAGTGATGACTTCCTGAATTCGGGCCATAGACATTATTCACAGACAAAAGCTCCTCTGACGTCTGAATGATAATGTTGGACCATCTCCCTTGGTTATCGTGTGTATGAGTAATGACAACGCCTCTCACACTGTTCACCACATGAGTCAGAACCCCCGCCTTATTGTCAACCGCAGGAGATCCATATACCCGGCCGACCCATAATCTCTTCATCCTTTCAAAGTCTTTTTCAGGCAAATGTGTCTCCTGCAGGAGAGCAATATCTATCCTCAGGCGCCTTAGATGGTGCAGAACCAATAAACGTTTATTGGGAGATCGCATACCTTAGACATTCCATGTTACAATCCGCATGGAGTTTGTATACTATGGAGACAAATACATAAATAACTCGCGGATAGACAATACCCAGCTCACAACACACATGTTCCATCACATAAATGAGCGACAAGACTTCTTTTTTTTCCATTCTGGAGTGGGACAAGAGATAGATGGAGCTTACAATACAGAGACTTAACAGTCCCGCAACATCGGGGAATTAACTGTAAAAAGCCTGAGTTACCCATGTTACATGTTCAGGAGTGGGCCCCGTCAGACCCCCCGCATCGGGCATAAAGCCCGGCGGAGGGGGGATCCAAAGGGAACCACCCCCACTGCACAGGTCAATGGAGCAATAGATTTAATTGCTTGTTGGTGAGCAACCAGCCTCTAAATAGAAAAAGGATACAATAAGTGATGGATATCCAAAAGCTTACTAAAGAAGCTGTAAACCTTAAATTAAATTAATCAGAGTCAGAGTCATGAAATAGAACAAGAGTTCTCGTGAAACACAAGCATGGCAGGATCCGGGTGACGGTGTATTCCGTTCATGGAGTCACCTTGGATGCTTGCCATTTCTGTTGTCCCTTTGGGCTTGCTGAGTGAGCAGATTGAGACGGGCCCGTCTCCTCTTCCAGTGGATCAGAATTTCTTCTAGTATGAAGAGAGAATCTCGACGATGAGGCAGCTCTCTCTGGGGACAAGGAGGAAGGTGAAGATTGAATTTCCTCTTTTTGTCGTTGGAAATGGCATCTTGCATCTTCAGGAGAATGGAAAGTGGAGGTGTTTCCGTTTCTATGGAACACTTTCAGGACTGCCGGGTACAGGAGAGCGAATTTAATCTGTCTATGAAATAAGTCGGAACAAATAGTAGAAAACGCTCTTCGTTTCCTAACGATTTCTGTCGAAAAGTCCTCAGAGATCAGAATCTTTCTGCCTTTGAAGATAAGATCAGAATTGAGCCTCTTAAAGGCCCACAGGATTGCCACCTTGTCAGTAAAGTCTAAGAACTTGCAGATGACTTGACATGGCCTCTCTCTCAGTGCTGTAGGGACACCACTTCTGAGGTCTGGGCCCAGCCTATGTGCACGTTCCACCTTGCAGGGTCTCATCAGGCCTAGGGCTTCTGGGAGATCTCGTTCGCAAACAATAGGTGAGTCTCTGAGGGGAATCGCCTCAGAGATTCCTATAATTTTTAAATTGTTTCATTGAGATCTATTCTCGAGTTCGACGATTTTATCACTCAGGCGTTTGTTTTCCTGGGAAACATTAAAGAGTTCCGAGCGCGTTTTTTCAATATCAGATCTCATCTCTTGGATTTGGAGTTCATGGTCGTCGAAGCGCTCTGAATGGATTTTAACATCTGTCTTCACCTGTGCCACAATTCTTGCAACAGACGCTATTAGAGACTCTTGGAGATCTGCTGATATTTGCTTTGCGACCTCATCAACCACTGATTTAAAGTCTGTACTAGAAGGATGTAACTGGAAGAGAGATGCATCTGAGGTAGTCTCCGGTACTAAGTTTATGGGGGGGTGATCAACTGCCGGGGTAGTGGTGATATCCCATTCGGACACTGAGAGGGAATCTTCCAAGCAGTCCTGAGGCGGGGGCTGGTCTTATAGATCTTGCAAAGAGGCCGTTTGGTTTTTGGCTTCCCTGCCTTGTTGCTTGGTACTTTTTGTACGCCCCATTTTGCAAAGATATTTTTCCATATAAAACAAAACGTTATGTCTGCAAGCCGGCAGTGTTGGTGGTCAGGTAGAAGGATATTAGAGGGGGACCCTCTTCCTCGTATCCCCTTATAGGAGCTTGTAAAGGTGACTCAGGTGTCGTGGCGTAAAGTCAGAAGCACATGTAGCTGTTGCTATGAGCCGCAGTGGCATTGGATGTACTTTTACAGGTATCTTCATCGGGAGTCAGGCTACAGTAGATAGTATTTAAGATTCTGCTCGCCGATTATATCTTGAGCAGCACCTTTGTGCTGCAAGCAGTGTTGGGGATGATCAGCCCGAGGGGGGGCTCCAGGATGGAAAGCCCTCAGCTTTGCAGAAATATTGTCCCCTCCTGGTATCAACAGGGAGGCTGAGGGTCGAGTGCCAGTCCCAATAGAGCTTAATGTGGTGCAATATAAGCCTGAGCCAGCTACAGTTATGGATACTTAAGGGCTGTTGCCACTGCAGGAGTCTAACTGGAGCACTGCCTGTGCGGGCCGGGAGCGTGGTGTGCTTCATTTCCTGGCGGTTCGGGAGCGCGGCTTTTGGCCAATGGATAATGCGCCCTTCCCTACGTTAAACCACGGCTTTAACGGCTCCGGAATGCTCCCCTCGGGTCTCTCATATGTTTCACGGCAGAGGGAGCGCTCGGCAGGCTTCTCTGGCAGGTATAGAGCTGTGGGTGCGTCCCAATGTCACGGAGCTCTGGCCGCGTCCTCACTCAATGATGGCACCGGAACCGGAAGTCGTGGGGTGACATTTTAAGGTTTAAGAACCAATTACCAGTTTTTCATAGATTTAGGATATCAACATACAATGGTTGTCTCTAAACCAATTAATATTTTATCTTGAGGGACCACTGTATTATGTGTGTAATTTGGAACGTCAACATTACATAGTCAAGTAAAACTTAATATCACTAGCTCCTTCATATGGTGCAGTTAAGTGTTACTCTAATAGGTCCCTACTGGTTCAACTGAACTTCTAAGAAAAAATATGGGTTCAGGACATCCCCAACCTGATTCTATTTTGAGCTTAGGGTTTTTACAGGTTTTCATGGTTACCTGGCACTATCATTCAGGCGTCACTTCTGGTCTGACATCACTTCCAGTTATCATACCATAGGGATTACTATTAATATGCGAGGGTAACCAGAAGTGGTGTTGGGCTGGAAGTAACACAGGACTGGGAATGCCACTGATTCGAGAGCAGCGAGGATGTGTAAGGGTTGGAACTGGGTATTTGTGGATCCGCTGGGACACGGTGGGCAATGGCATAGCAGACAATGCCAGGAAGTTAGGTCTAAGGGGCCCCAGGTCTTCACCGGAGCCCACCACAAGACTGGATGGAACCCCCAGATCACTACCCCTGCCATGGCTACTCACAGTGACATCCGAAGTGCCGGACATAGGACTGCTGTTCAGGCAGAGATGATGGGTCAAGACAGAGTCCCAGACAGGTAGCAGACTGGTATAGTGGTAAATATCAGCAGAACAAGTAAATGTAGAAAACTCCGGAACCAGGACGTCAATAATGCAGGTAATAGGAACCATGACAGCAAACAGATGTCAGGATCAATGTAGGTACATCACAAAACCATCAACAAACTGACCCAAAGCAGAGGCATAAAGTTCCTTAAGACCCAGCTGGTAAGTGACTATTTACTGGATAATTGAGGTACTGTCTCTTTAAATTTTGAGAAAGAGTGAGGACCGGAGCATGAGCGAGGACAGGTGAGTATACAGAGGCAGCCGGGACATGAGATACAGACGGGATACGGCCATGTCCGCGGTCCGGAGTGGGGACTGCAACATGGATTGTGACAGGAAGGGTAATTTTTTGGGCGACCTAGATTCTGGTTGAATTTGATTGGATCTGGAGTGTAGCACTAGCCTAACCACCATTATAGCCTTGGCTGTTGAACACTGTATGCATTGCAGTTAGATATTGAACTCTAAATAGAGTAAACACCCAGACACACACATGAGATTTTAGACTGACAATACTGGAAGTAAACATTACATCTTGCATTATAGTACATTTTATTTAAATCCAGGCTGCTTCTCGCTATGTACACTGACCTGGTGATATAGTTTCTCAACAAAGCCAACTGTAAATTTTAGGGGTATAATAGCCATGCCTTTCTTCTTCCAGTAGTTTTCTTTGTTGAATTTTTGGATCTCTGTTCTTCTCTTGGTGTAAGATGACTTTGTCAAACATTCATTCCAGCAACGCATCAGATTGCTAGAGTCAAACTCCTGTTTATAATGTGTCTTTCCAATGCCTTTATACATGTTCTTCTCTCTGACCTGAAATAATCATAAACCAGGATTATTGAAAAAGTAGATTGAAATCCCCAGCCTGTTAAGGATAAGGCCACATGGCAAGAATTTTCAGTAACTTTTTTAGATGGTTTTTGGATTTGAAAATCAGGTCAAAATCCGACTGGTATTTTTACAGTGCCACGTGGCCATACCCTAAAGGGATTTTCTCATCTGGCTGTTTTCACTCTTCACAGCCTGTTTAGGCTCCCATTTTTTGTGCAGGTCTAGATCAATGACAGACATTTCAGCTCTGCTGGCTCGAGCTCCTAACTGTGCTGCAATGTAGGTGTTGTGAAAAAAAAAAAATATTTTCTAAGCAGGAATTCTGGCTATGGATGTAAGCTAGCAGAGCTTTATTTTTTTTTACATGAGAGTAATCTTCAAGTGCAAGAGAAAAAACAAAACAAAAAAGAAAAAAAACTTTACAGTGCATTAGGGCTGAGGGAATTCAACGGTGGTCTGGGAGAATATACAACATGCCCTGTTCTGCTGGCCATTGGTTTAGATATCCTCAGTAAAAGATCTGTGCTGTGTATACTACTGCACATATTTTCTATTGAGAGCTACACAGCTCAAGTTAAAGTCGGATTTTCGGTGGATTCTAAATGTTGAATCCGCTGAAAATCTGAACCAAAACCTGTGCTGTGTAGACATAGCCTAACTTTGAAATGAAGCAAAATCAGAACAGAATAGAATGTATTTGGTAATAGTCTTTATTTATCTTTACCTATATGTTTAACCCCTTACCACTGGAGCCAGTTTTGGTCTTCCTGACAGAGCCCTGGTTTTAAAATCTGACGTGTCACTTTATGTGAGAATAACTTTTTGACACTTTTACCTATCAAAGTGATTCAGAGAATGTTTTCTCGTGACACATTGTGCTTTAAGTTAGTAATACATTTTGGTCCAAAAAGTCCTTGTTTATTGTGAAAAATATCATGAAAATTTGCAAAAATGTGCAAATTTCTGCATGTAAGAACAGATAGTTATTCCACTCAAAATAGTTTATAACTAGCATCTACCATATGTCTACTGTAGGTTGGCATCATTTTTTAAATGTTTTTTTTTTTTTACCACATTAAGTTTTAGAAATATAGTAGTAATTTTTCACATTTTCAAGAAAATTAACAACATAGATTTTTTTAGGAACCAGTCAAGTTCTGACATGGTTTTGAAGGGCCTGTATGTTAGATGCCCCGATAGATGACCCCATCAAAGAAACTAGACCCCTTAATGTATTTAAAAAAGCATTTATGAAGTTTGTTGAGCCTTTAGATATTTCATAGAAACTAAAGCAAAGTGCAAGTGAAATCTTAAAATTTCACTTTTTTTTTTTTTTTTAAAGATTTTCAATTTGTATTCATTATTTACTGGAACACAGTAGATGTGTCCAGGTAAATGCAACTTAATATCGATTACCCAGATTCTGACGTTTTCAGAGATATCCCATATGTGGCCCTAGTGCACTATTTGGCTCGACCACACGCCTCAGAATAGGAGGTGCACCTACCAGACTCTGGGGTCTCATTTTCATTACAATTTTATTTAGGCGCCATTTCAGGTTTGTGGACACCCTGATGTGCTAAAACTTAATAAACACCCCTAAAAAGACTCCATATTGGAAAACTACACCACTTACAGAATATATCCAGAGGTGCAGTGAGTATATCGACCCCACAGGTGTTTCACAATATTTTTTAGCGTTAGGCTGTGATAATTAAATAAAATATTTTTTCCAATAATCTGCAATTTTAGTTTAAAATGTTTAATTTTTACAAAGAATCCTGGAAAAAAAGCACCCCAAATGTTATGTTATGCAATTTCTTCCAAGTTCGGCAATACCCTACATGTGCGTGTAAACTGCTGTTTGGGCACATGTCTCCCCATTTTGGATTCAACACCCCACAGGATCTCATCTAGGGGTGCATTTTGCATTTTGGGCGCACAATTGTTCTGTAGTTTTTTTTTTTTAGCATTGGGCCATGAAAATGGGGTGAAAAAACGCAGTTCTGCCATTGTTTTTGGGCTTCATTTTTACAGTATTCACCGTACAGGATAAATGACGGGATAACTTTACTATGGGGGTCGGTACAATTACAATGATATACATTTTATATAGTTTATGTTTTATTACTTTTACACAATAGAAGTGAGTTTATAAAAAGTTGCGTTTTTATGTTGTCCTATTCTGACAGCCATAAGTATACAGAACTGATTATGGGCTTGTTTTTTGCGAGATGAGTTGATGTTTTTATTGGTACCATTACGGGATGCATATGATGCTTTGATCACTTTTGATCAGGTTTTTGTGAGGCATTTTGAACAAAATACAGCAATCCTGGTAGTGTTTTTTATTTTTTACAGCGTTCACCGTGTGGTATGAATGTCATGCTAGTTTTACTCAGCTGATCAATACGATTACAGCGATACCAAATTTGTAAATTTTTTAAAATGTTTTACTGCTTTTATACGATAAAAAACACTTTTATTTGAAAAGGAAAACATGTTTTTGCATCACCATAGTCTGAGAGCCGTAACTTTTTTATTTTTCTGTGTTCGGAGATGTGTAGTGCCTTTTTTTTTTGCAGGATAAGTTGAAGTTATTATTGGTATCATTTTTGGGGTGACAAGGCTTTTTGATCGCTTTTAAATCCACTTTTTTGAAAGGCAGGGTGAAGAAAATACTGCAATCCTAGTAGTGTTTTTTATTTTTATTTTTAACAGTGCTCATCGTGCAGTACCTGTGACAAGTTGGTTTTACTCTGTGGGTTGAGACGATTACATGATACCCAATTTATATAGTTTTTTATGTGGAAGCACAATTTTAATTTTTTTTTTAAAAGTGTTTTTATTGTGTAAAACAATATTTATGCATCGCTATCTTCTGATAGCCATAACTTTTTAATTGATTTCATTCAGACTTTTTAATTTTTTCGTATACAGAGCTGTGTAAGGACTTTTTTTGTTGGATGAACTGACGTTTTAATTGGCATTACTTTGGTGTTTATATGAGTTTTTGATGACTTTTTACTCCATTTTATTTGCTGCGGGATGAACAAAAATCGCAATTCTGTGACTTTTTTTTTTAGGGCGTTCACCATACGGGTTAATTAACGTGACATATTTATAGGGTGGGTTGTTACGCACGCGGCGATACCAAATTTTGGGTACTTTATTTATTTTTTAGCTTTTCTGGGGCGATTGGCGTTTGTAAAGGGGAAAAGGGCGGTGTACGTATTTTTATTTTATTTTTTGTGTTTTACTTTTCTACACTTTAACTTTTTCACACTTTTTACACTTTCCCCAGAGGGGAATTGTATGAACGATCGTCAGATCGTTCATACAATAGGAGATCAGCACACAGCTTATAGCTGTGTACTGGTCTCCATGGCATCTGTCAGTCACAATGCCCACAATGCATTGTGGGCATGGTGACATCACCAGACAACCCGGATGCTGTCATTCAGCATCCGGGCTGTCAGTAGAGTGGATCAGTGAGCGCGTCTGCGCCGCTCACTGCACCGGATCGCGGGCAGCAGAAGCTCACTCCTGCTGCCAGCAGCTTCGATGTCTCGACCATGATATGTTGCGACATCAAAGGGTTAATCCCCCACGGCCGGAGCTCACTCTGGCCGTGGGGGATGCGGCATGATGCCAGCGGTAATATACCACTGGTTCCATGTCGCGATCTTACGAGTTCTGCTTGTGAGCTTGCAAGATCGCCATGACGTACCCATACGTCAATTTGCGGGAACTCCTACCTGACCTTTTTGTATGGGTACATCAAATGTCGTTAAGGGGTTAAAGCTAAATCGATGAGATGGAAATACCTCTTTAAGCTACTTTTGGATTTTTTGCAATGCTTAAAACGTATTGTGTCAAATGCATCCAATAACGTACCACAAAGTGTGGTACGTATTTGGATACATTTTCTGGACTGGAAAAAATCCCTACTGTTTCTATTGTCTTTTCAATGTATTAAACGGATCAAGATTTGACATATCCCGGCAAAAACGTATTTAAAACATGCATCGTCTGAATGAAATCAATGTAATCACACTTGAACGTTGGGTCAGTTTTTCGGTATGTAAAACACACCTAAATACGTATTTACCAAACATCGTTCGAACATACCCTTAGGCCGTGTTCACACGGCTTATACCCGGCGTATTTGTGCCCCGGATTGCGCTCGAAAATCCGGCTTTAATATGGGGTGGGACTGGGGCGGGGGCGGAGCGCGGCGGGGGCGCCACTCCCCGGCCCCATAGACTGTCATTATCTACGGCGCGTACGCGCCGTAAATAATGTGCATGTCACTTTCCCCTTCGCGGCGGATTCGCCGAGCGGGGAGGAGCGACAGAATCCACTGTTCTCTATTTACTCCGACGGATTGGCGCCGTACTGCAGCGCAAATCCGGCGCGGAGTACGGCGCCAATCCGCTGACAAATAAGCCGTGTGAACGAGGCCTTACAGTGCCAATTTACATTACATTTAAAGGGGTTGTCTCGCTACAAGGATTGCTTTTTATTTTAAAGATCTTGCAAAAACAAGTCACTTTGCAATATATGTCCATTAACAGTGTCCTACCTATTCTGAGATTTCCCCTCTTGTATGGGCTGCATCAGTTCCTCAGGTCGCTATAGTTACAGACCTGTTCAATCCCTCATGATAGGCTGCCAGCCCTGGTTGCTATAGCTACAGACCTGGCTTCTACTACAGCCTAGTAGAAGCCAGTAAACACGCCCCTGAATTCAAAATGGAACCAAGAAAATAGGACTGAGGTAAGATGAATCAATGTAGTGAGACAACACCTTTAAGTTGGCCTGTCTCCCAGCTGACAGAGAGAAAAGTTTTTAGATGTGCTGAATTTCAACATACCTGTTCTTTTGCACTCAAGGGAAATTAGCCAAACCAGTGGCTTCCTTCCATTTGCCCATTGAAAATGTATGCGTTCTAGTCCATCTCAAGCAAGCATGTATATGGAGAAAGCAGTTAGAAATAACTGTTGGCTGACGGCTATTGAAGGGGTTGTCTGGTCCCTATAGAATATACAGAGTAAGCTGCAAGTGCCCAATTTAAAAAAATAAAAAAAATTAAAAAAATAAACAGTTCTATTCATCTGCCTTCACTCTGCCATTCAAGAGCCTGGTTTCCACAGTCTTCTGTTTACTGTGTTCTTCTTCCAAACAGGAATGTCACTGCCACAGCTGAGTAGCGGATGAATTGCCTGAGCTTACATCAATGTTCAGACCTACTTACTTTCAAACATTGATGGAAAGAGGCACGGGACCGCTGCAGCCAATCAGTGCTGATGTCCCCATTCGAACAAGACAATAGAGGATTTTTTTTTTTTATTGGACACCTGCAGCTTAATACTTATAGGAGCTGGACAGCCCTTTAAAGAAGTATGGCCGACTTTAGATACTTCTCTAATATTAAAAGTTAATGAAGACGATGATCCATGAACACTTTTTAAGTACATTGGGGCTAGGCATTCCCATGTATGTCTCAGAGTTTTTTTTTTGCAGTATGGAGTTTACTCTTTAAAGAGTTATAGACAATACTCTGCTTCTGTTGAATTTGTAAAGTGCTGCGGAATATGTTGGTGCTATATAAATAAAGATTATTATTTTGTTGAAATCGGCAATTGTGATGTTTCAGAAGATTATTATTATTATTTATTTATTTAAGAGCGCCATTGACTCCAGGGCGCTGTACATTTAGGATAGTTACATACATAACAAATGTTGAACAAATACAATGGTGACGAAAAATGACTAGTAACTGATACAAAGAGGAAAGAGGGCCCGGCCCGTGAGGGCTTACAATCTAGAAGGGAGGAGGGGAGAGACAGAAGGTGTGGGGCGGACATGTTTGTGGGCCAGTGTACTGGTGGTGGGGTTAGTGTAGGTCATAGGCTATCCTGAAGAGATGGGTTTTCAGGTTGCTTTTGAAGCTGGTGAAAGTTGGGGAGAGTCTGATGTTTTGTGTTAAGGAGCTCCAGAGAATGGGTGAAGCACAAGTGAAGTCTTGGAGACGGTTGTGTGAGGAGCTGATGAGAGGGGAGCAGAGGAGAAGGTCCTGTGAGGAGCGGAGATTGCGTGAGGGGAGGTATCTGGAGATTAGGGCAGAGATGTATGGAGGAGAAAGGTTATGGAGAGCCTTGTAGGTCAGGGTCAGTAACTTGAACTGGATTCGCTGGGCAATAGGGAGCCAATGAAGGGATTGACAGAGGGGAGAGGCAGAGAAGTAGCAGGGAGAGAGGTGGATAAGACGGGCAGCAGAGTTGAGGATGGTTTGAAGGGCAGCGAGAGTCCTGGATGGGAGGCCACAGAGAAGGATGTTGCAGTAGTCCAGGTGGGAGATGACGAGGGCGTGGACGAGCGTTTTTGTAGTGTCAGAGTTGAGGAATGGGCGGATGCGTGAAATATTTTTCAGGTGGAGGCGGAAGGCCGAGGTGAGGGTTTGGATATGTGGTTTGAAGGATAAGGAGGAGTCAAAGGTTATCCCAAGGCAGCGGACTTGTGGAGCTGGTGAGAGAGTGCAGCCATTAACAATGATAGAGAGATCAGGTGGGGGGGTGGAGTGGGACGGTGGAAAGATGATGAGTTCGGTTTTATCTACATTTAGTTTTAAGAGACGGGAGGAGAAGAAGGAGGATATGGACGATAGGCAGTCTGGTATCCGGGAGAGACGAGAGTTAATATCAGGACCGGAGATATAAAGCTGGGTGTCGTCCGCATACAGGTGGTATTGAAAGCTATGTGATGCTATGACCCAGGCCAAGAGTGTAGATGCAGAAGAGTAGTGGGCCCAGGACAGACCCCTGGGGGACACCAACAGAGAGCGGGCGGGAGGAGGAGGTGGTGCAAGAGTGAGAGACACTGAATGTCCGTTCAGAGAGGTACGAGGAGATCCAGGAGAGGGCCGAGTCAGTGATGCCAAGGGAGGAGAGGATTTATAGCAGGATGGAGTGGTCGACAGTGTCAAAGGCAGAGGACAGGTCTAAGAGGAGAAGCACAGAATAGTGGCGTGAGGCTTTAGCACTTTACTTTGGTCGTTGGTGACCTTGGTTAGGGCAGTTTCAGTGGAGTGGTTGGGTCGGAAGCCTGATTGGAGTGGGTCAAGGAGAGAGTTGGAGGACAGATGTGAGTACAGTTGAAGATAGACATGCTGTTCCAGGAGTTTGGATGCAAAGGGAAGTAGTGAGATGGGACGATAGCTGGACAGTGATGAGGGGTCGAGAGATGGTTTCTGAAGGATGTGGGTGATGGTCGCATGTTTAAATGAGGAAGGGAAGATGCCAGAGATTAATGATCGATTGAAAAGGTGGGTGAGGGCTGGGAAGATAACAGTGCTGAGGTCTGGGATGAAGTGAGATGGCAGTGGGTCAAGGTTACAGGTAGTGAGGTTGGATTTGGACACTAGAGAGGAAAGGTTATCGTAACTAACAGTGGGAAAGCAGGTTATGGAAGTGTTCACTGGGGACTGTGTCAGGGTAAGGGTGGGTGGTGGCGATGGTGGAGGTATAGAGGTGGGCAGTGGGGACTGTGGGATGAAGCTTTCTCTGATGACGTTGATCTTATTTAAGAAGTAAGTGGCAAAATCGTCCTCAGATAGGAGAGATGGGGGAGGAGGTGCTGGGGGGCGAAGGAGAGAGTTGAAGGTGTTGAATAAATGTCTGGGGTTATGAGACAGGGAGGATATGATGGTGGTGAAGTAATCCAGTTTGGTGGTAGTGAGTTCAAGTTTTCAACAGTGCGGCTGACTTTGTGTACAATTAGCAGCAAACAGTGGGTAAAATCCTCAAGACATCCATGTATCACCCATCTAACATCTGGTTGTTGCACAAAAAAAGACCTCGAACTATTTAAAGGGAACTTGTCACACTGAACCTCTCACATTGAACACGCTATTTGACTGGCAGGGAGCATGCTATAGGGCAGGAGAAGCTGAAAAGATTGATATATAATTCTGTATGGAAAGATTCAGTAGAATTTGTCATTTATGCCTTTAATTTACTGCTTACTTTGGGTTAAGGAGTCCAGTAGGCGGTCTTATCAGTGATTGGCAGCTTTTCTGCTATGAGTGTGCATAAATGATAGCTGTCAATCACTGATAAAACCACCCACTGAGCTACTTAGCCCAAAACGAGCAGTAAATTAAATTGATAAATCAAGATCTATTGAATCTTTCTAAACAGAATTATATAATCAATCCTTCTGCTCTATAACCTGTTGCCTAGAGATCAGACAGTATGTTCAATGTGACAGGTTCCTTTTAAAATGTAAAATTAGATTGTGAATAATAATCTGGACAAATTTAGCTTGTAGGCTGTTGTATATGTAATAATCTAATTTATTAAATATCAGCTTCAAGTTGTTTGGTAACGTATATTCTACAGATAAAAAAAGACTGCTCCAAAGAATAACGATAGCCAGAATGTACCTGGTCCGGAGGCAACCCACACTTTGCAGCAACTGCATCTATTATGGTCTCTGTGACCAGACCAGCTTGAGGAAAGCCAAATCCACGAAAAGCAGTATTAGAAGGCAGGTTTGTCTTGCAAGCCTTTACCCGGCAGTAAAGATTAGAGAAGTTATACGCATTGTCCATCTTAATTAGCCCCAGCATAATCATCTGAAATGGGAGAAAAGTGACTCAGCAATTTAAGGTATAAACTCATATTTAATTTTCATATTACTGTACCTAACACCTATAAGAAAACATAGCGATATAGAGAATGGTCTCAACACCATGTTTTATTAAGTTTATTTTTTTAATCACTTTCACTGCACATTTAAAGAAGTCAATAAATTTTTCTTCAGGCGATGTTAATGTACTTTCCCTCTTTGTTCTCAGGACCTACTGTATTTTAATAACATTAAATAAAATAACCTTTTATATATCTGGCCTTTGGGCAAAATCTGATGTTTTATACTGTTTTAAACCTAAAGGGATTACAGAATATTTTAATTTCAATTAATTTTAATATTTTAATGAATAGAATACAGTCATCCCTGAACAATACATTATTAATTGGTTCTAGAGTGACCATTGTATGCTGAAACTATAACCCTTATGAAAAACAGGTAATTGGTTTTAAAGCTCCAATATGTCACCTAAACATAATGCAGACGTGTAAGAAAGAGTTAATGCCCCGTCACTGCCTACTCCTCCTTAAACATGGTTCAGCGTTCCCCTGCAGTACTGTTAAGCTATGTTCATACGGCTTAACTGCGGGGCGTAATTTCGCCCCGCAATTACGCCGTGTGGACGGGGGCGGGGCGGGAGCGGGAGAGTGAGCAGGGGGCCGGCACTTTGCCAGCCCATAGAGAATCACTGCTAGCGGCGCATATACGCCGCTAGAAAGTGACATGTCAATTATCTCCCCGCCCGGCGTATTCGGCGAGCAGGTAGAGGAGACGTAATCCATAATAATCTATGAGAACTGTGAATTACCGTAATGAATGGGCCGTTTTCGGCCCGTAATTGGCGCACTCCGGCGCCTAATTACGGACCGAAATACGGCCCATTTTAAGCTGTGTGAACATAGCCTTATGAATATGTATTCCGTGGTGCTTTGTGTGCAATGATACAGTTCTTTGATACTCGTGGATATGTAGAAGATAAACACACGGCACTCACCATACAACGTTAAAATCTTCCTTTATTTCGGCACAACGTCCCGTGGAGGGGCAGACATAGGATGCGTTCATACACAGGCAACAGCTGTTTCGCGCTTGCTCGCGCTTCTTCTCAGCCACCAAGACTGAGAAGAAGCGCGAGTAAGCGCGAAACAGCTGTTGCCTGTGTACGAATGCATCCTATGTCTGCCCCTCCACGGGGCATTGTGCCGAAATAAAGGAAGATTTTAACGTCGTATGGTGAGTGCTTTGTGTTTATCTTCTACATATCCACGAGTAAACATAATGCAGATTGATAGTTAACCTCTTAAATTCCAAGCCTGTTTTGGACTGAGCAAAGATTTTCCAAATCTGACATATGTCACTTTACCTGGTCATAACTTTTTAATGATTTACCTGTGTGATTTTGAGACTATTTTATCATGACTCATTGTGCTTTAAGTTAGTTATCAATTTTGGTCTCTATTTATTTGTGAAAAAAAAATAAAAATGCTATAGAATTTTGGAAAAATGTTTAAATTTCTTTAGGCACCATTTCAGGTTTGCAAATACAGGCAGTCCCCGACTTACATCGTTCCGACTTACAGACGTCCCCTAGTTACAAACGAAGACTTATGGGGCGTGGCTGACATTCAACACTGAGTCACGCCCCATAATAACCAAGTGCCAGCATGCCACAGCTGCACATGAGATACAGAACATTAGGTGAAATCTTCTAAGAAAGGGCACAGACAGCAAAACAAATGTAAAAACCCTTCCCTGCACTATCCAAAACTAAAATAAAATGTTTTGCTGGAATTACATTTAATAATTATACCTGTTCCGACTTACATACAAATTCAACTTAAGAACAAACCTACAGTCCCTATCTCGTTCGTAACCCGGGGACTGCCTGTACTTAAAGAATACTTATGACCTCCAGAGAACCTTATGAACTAATAGAAGACTAAGATGTAAACACTTTCTCAAATATGTTTAATAAGGAAAATTTAAGTATTTGACCTTTAATTGAATGTTAGTTTTTGTTTGTTTTTTTAAAGTGCTGGCCCTTTAAGACAGGACTAAAGTCGAGCTCCTCACACTATGATGGATCACTATGATGACAACTCTGTGAAACTTCCTGGTTCTGAGATGGGAGTATGCACTGTGCAGGGAGGCCCCGTTCACACGGCTTATTTGCCGACGGATTGGCGCCGTATTCCGCGCCGGATTTGCGCTTCAATACGGCGCCAATCCGTCGGAGTCATTACGGTAATCCACTGCTCTCATAGAGAACAGTGGAATCCGTCGCTCTCCCCGCTCGGCAAATCCGCCGCGGGGGGATAAAGTGACATGCACATTATTTAGGGCGCGGACGCGCCTTAAAAAATTCATTGTCTATGGGGCCGGGAGCGGCGCCCCCGCCGCGCTCCGGCCCGACCCCGTCCCGCCCCTTATTCACGGCGGATTTGTGCGCTCAATACGGCGCACAAATCCGTCGGGAATAAGCCGTGTGAACACGGCCTAAGCCTGTGCCATCTGTTCACTGGGAAGCTCTTTAATGTCATCTTCATGCTGGGTGTAATTAAAACTAGTAGAAGTGTAATATGGATGCCTGTGTGCACCTCTAAAACCAATGCAATAAGCATTCTTTAGCAAAAAAAAAATTAAAAACGCATCAGACGACACGGTTATAAACAGCAGAATCCATGGGGATTCCACGCTTAACGTTAGCACCTTTTAGACATTCACATTAAAATGTAATAAACATCCTTAAAAATATCTAATTTTGGAAACTACTCCCCTTAAGGAATACACCAAGAGGTGTAGTAAATATATTGAACCCACCGGTGTTTCACAGGTTTTTTTTTAGAGTTGGAACATAAAGGCTACATTTTGCTAATTATATACATTAAGTATTCTTACAAGAAATGCCAAAGAAAAACCACCCCACAATTAGTTACGCAAATTCTTCCAAGTATGGCAGCACCCCATTTGTGGGAGTAAACCAATATTTGGACATACAAAGGAGGGAGCACTATTTGACTTTTGGAACACAAATGTCACATTTGCAAATCCTGTACAGGGGAAACCTTCCAGAAGTCACTCATTATCGAAACACCACTCATTAGGGTGTTTCTAGAGGTGCAATGTGCATTTTGAGACAATTTGCCTATTGGGTTAGATATCTGCAGTATAAGGTATATAGCGAGTATAAGAGATATACTGCAGATATCTAACCCAGCTCCATACAATATGACAAGTGTCAGTTTAATTAATTCATTCAAATCAATACCTACCCTCTGTGCTTTTAGCAAGTATAGGTTCTAAATAAGTTTAAGAGATCATGGAAATGTAGAAGTTAAACTTTTTGGATAGTAGGGAAATTTTTGGTAGCTTTGCCGATAGGCAAATTGTCTTGAGCTGGATAATACCAACTTTCTATAGGATAAATAGATATGGTTCTGTGCATTTTGTGTTTCAGAGTTTTTTTCTTATTGATTTTTTTTTAGCAGTCAGCCAAAGCAAAAAATATTGATTTCACGTTTTTTAGGTTTCATTTTTACAACATTCACCTTCTGGTATCAATAACATCTTTATCTTTACCACGTGGGTTGGTACAATTAGAAAAATATCAATTAATATAGTTTTTTTTGTATGCAGGAATGTATACAAGCTTGTTTGTTGCGGGATGTATTTACTTTTTCATTTGTACCATTTTGGGGTTTGACACTTTAATCACTTTTTATTCTGGATTTTGAGATGCAGAGGAATACATGAGATTAACTTTACTCAGTGGGTTTTTACAGTCACAGTGATACTCAATTTATATTTTTTGCTGTTTGTTACTTTTACACAATTTTTTTTTGTTTTGCACCAACATATTCTGAGAGCCGTAACTTTAATTTTCTGTATACAGAGCCGTGTATTGGATGAGTTGACGTTTTTATGAATACCATTATGAGGAACACATGACTTTGATATTTTTAAGCCATTTATTGGCTATGTGTCATAGTATGTTATGCACCAATGCACCATAGTATACATATATACGCTAAAGGGCAAAAAGACGATAAGAGCACCTAGGTTTTAGAGGAGGAAAATAGGAAAAAAAATTGAAGCAAAAAGTGCAGGCTGAAGTGTAGTTTTTATTGGTACCATTTTGGAATAGATGTGACTTTTTGATCACTTTTTATTCAAATTTTTTAGGGATATGAAATGACCAAAAAACCCACCATTTTGGCATTTGGAATTTGTTTTCTTTTATGGTGTACGACATACGGGATAAATTATGTTATAGTTTAATAGCTTGTACTTTTATGGACGTTGCAATAACAATTATGTGTAACTTTTTTTTTATTTGTAAAATGGCAAAAGTGGAAGGATTTAAACTTTTAATTTTTTTTTCTACTTTTTTTTTTTTCTTTAATACTTAGTCCCCCTAGGGTAAATGACCACTAGGGGGCAGAATGCCTTATACTACTAGTCCTATATACAGCAGTACTATTGTATTGCTGTACATAGGATTTTCATTCATCCATTCATTCACTACCTATTACACTTTGCCACAGGTATGTAATAGGTGTACATACACAGCAGCTGTGGAAGCCTGCATGAGGCTCCCTGCTGCCATGGCAACCAATTCCCCTTCCCTGAAATTCAGCTACACTGCTCCTCATTCCGCTACACGCTGCAGCTGCTATTGCCGCAGTGTCTAAGGTGTTAACAGCAGGAACGTACATAGTCGGCGCCATCCCTGCTGTTCACGGCGGATGCCGGTTGTACTGATCAGCTGCATACCGCCGATGTACAGTGCTCTCTCAGGCCGGCAGGAGCTTTGAGAGGAGTGATGCTGTCGGCAGCAGGGATTAAGCCCTTAAACCTTAAATACAGCTGGCGAGACCTGCAGCATTGCTCTTACAGACCCTCCTGCCGACCCGAGAGAGCGCATTCGGACTATAAGATGCACCCTGATATTCCCCCCAAATTTTGGGGGGAAAAAAGGTCAAAAATTTACCCGTTTTTTGGCTTTTGGTTTTAAAAAAAGGCAAAATTTAAAATGTTTGGAACTGATAAAAAAAAAAACCCTGTATTAGAATTTTTTTTGAATAGAAATTATTTACCGCCTTTGATCCTTGGCACCCCAAAATTTGATGGGGAAATAAAAAAAACAGAACACCAAGGGGATCAAAAACGTGACAAAACCCGTTTTAATCGAAAAAATTTTGACCCGTTTTTTGTAAAATTTTTTGTAATCCCGTTAACCTAACCTTAAATTTAAAAAATTTAAAAGATAACTAAAAAACAGAAAAAATTCTTAAATCTTCGTACTCTGAAGTTAAAAGGGTTGTCTTGTAAAAAAATTGCTTTTAGATTAAAAATCTTCAAAAAACATTTTGAAAAAATATGTGCAAAAACAGTTTATTATTTAAATCTACCCCCCCTTTTAGGGTTGGGTGTTTTCCCCGCTCCCGGGGTCGTTTGAACAGATAAATCTTTCGAAGCCTGGTGCCCATCATCGTCATTTTTGTGCAGAACCAGTAAATCCGTAAATTAAAAAAATGGAAAATGGTTTGAATTTGGGTTTTCTTTTGGGAAAACCCCTTTAAACACTTTCATTTTTGGGTGGTTTTTTTTACCCTGAAATTATAAACAAACTTAAATTGTATTTTGAGTGTAGTTTAAATCAATGGCCCAAAGAAATCCATTTTGTCAAAAATTTGTGCCCAAGGGCCTCAAATTTTTTTTCTAAGAAAGCAATTTATTATTTGCGGGGGTTTTTGTTGGAAAAGGTTGGGGGTACTGGGGAAAGGAAACCCCCAAAAATATCAGCCGGGGCAATTTTGTTTCTTTTTTAAATGTTAAGATTTAAGTTAATTTTTATTTCCGTGAATCTCTTGGTTTTTTACAAATTTCCCCTATATAAAACATTTGGCTTTTTACCAGAATAGAATTCATAGGGCTGATCCGATTGGATAAAAGAAATTTCCCACCCAATTTTTCCCTTTAAAAAATCTTAAAAAACTTTTAAAAAATGGTAAAAAAATTTTAGGAACCTTCAAATTTTGAGAAATAGCAAAAAATTTTCCTTTAATTCACTGTAATCCCTTTTTTGCAAAGGGGGGCGCCTTTAAATTTTTCCCATTGCCGCTTCCAGTCCCCCAAGGTTTTCTTTTGGTTTTTGGCAAAAATGGGGTTTAAAATGGTTGGGAAAAAAAAAAAAATTTTAAAAAATTTTATTAATAAAGAAATTTTTAAATTTTTGGGGGTTTTTCCGCTTAATGCTGAACCATTTGCATTGGGTTTAAAAAAACCCCGAAAAAAAGGGGCCTGAGAGACCTGATTGGCTGATTTGAGCGATATTATGACGTTAACCACTTTTTTATGTTGCAAATTTTTTGATCATGGAAAAAAGGTTTAAATTTTTTCATAAACTATTAATCGCCCTTTTCGGCCTTCCTGATTTTTGGCGGCCAGCAAATCAGCTACAGAATAGAGAAAAGGGGAATGTGTGTCGCGCTTTTGGGGGGATGTGTATGGTTGGGATTGGCTGAAAAATCACAAACCTCTTTTACATAGAACGCCCTTCCTTTTCACCCCTCAGTGCTCCAGCTCCATAGCATTAGGACGTGCCTCCCCTGTTTTCCAAACAGCCAAGAAATTTTATTCTATTTCTTCACAAGAAAGTCTACTGTTAGCGTGACCTTCCCAACTTATTTAAAATTTAGAGATTGGAAAGTTTTTTATGTAGTTGGTAGAAATTTTTAAAGGAGCATTTTTCCCTGTAAAGTCAGGGAGGGGAGGGGGGGGAGGGGGGGCCCCCGCGGGAAAAACACAGAAAAGCTCTATAAAAAATACTGGAAAAAATTCACCAAGACTTAGTTAGACATTGCACTGCAAAGCTTTTTTATTAAATTTTTTTTGAAATTTTTCCTGGAATTGGGCACCTGATTTATATTAGGTACACACTTTTCTGTAACGCAGGTCTCTTTGTTAGGTGCAAAACTCCATTTTCAATTATCAGTATAAAAATTTTCAGATAGGTTTTATTTTCAATTTTGCCCATTCCACCTTTGTTAAATTTATCCCCTTATTTAAAATTTGAATCCACAATTTTGTATAGAAACGGGTTTAAATAGGGCCAAAAATCCCTTTTATTACCCAATACATTACAGATACGTTTTTTTTTTACTTTGGCGCCTACAGCTTTGTTCATTGGGGCCCCTTTCACAAAAATGTAATACAGAATTTTGTAGTCCCAAGGATCACCTCCGCTTCGCCCCCACCGCACCCGAGCCACCCACAGCACCCCCAGAGACCCTCCTAACCCCCCTTTTTTCTTCCTCCATTTGACGACCGCACGCCGTACACGGCCATCTAGCAGCCACCCCTTCGTTTTCCGGGGGTTTAGGGCGTTTTCCCAAACTGCACAGGGACAAATCCCGGCCGGTTTGGCGGCCGGGTATTTGTCCTGTTTTTGGGCCCGCCCCATGGCCAGGGGGGGAGTTTTTTCCTCCGCGATGAGGGAGAAACACCCCTCCCCCCCCCATTGAGAAGCACATCCCCGTGGGGAACCGGAGGAAAAGATTTGTTCTCAATGTTTTTGCCGTGGGACCGCCGGGCAAAACCGTCCCAGGGCAAAAACCTGTGCAGTGGGGACTGCTGCACGGGTTTTTTCTAAGAAAAATTTGTGCTCATTTTCGGGGGTTTTTTTTCAGATACGTGTTTTTTTGGCCTTTTTCCCCAGTCCAGATTTGTTGATAGGCCACCTTGCAGTTAAATTTGAATCCAGCATTGGTAGTTACCACAGGTGAATTGATAGGTGCCAAAAAATACCTTTTTTATCCAAAATACAATACAATACTGTTTTTGACTTTGGCGCCTACAGCTTTGATCATTGGGAACCTTGCACAAAATGTGAATACAGAAAAATTTTGTAGTCACCACATGAATTGAAAGGTGCCAAAAATACCATTTTTTCCGAATACATTACAATACTTGTTTTTTACTTTTCCCCCGCCCCAATTTTTGTTGATGGGGCCAAACCTTGCATTAAATTTGAACCAGCAATTGTTAGTTACAACGGTAATTGATGGGTGCCAAAAAATACCTTTTATATCCGAAAAAATTACAGAACGTTTTTTTTTGCTTTGGCCCCAACTACAGCTTGTTCATTGGGGCACCTTGCATTTTAAAGTAATACAGAAATTTTTGTATCACCACAGGTGAAATTGAAAAGGTGCCAAAAAATCCCCTTTATTATCCGAAAAAT
The DNA here is from genome assembly GCA_025379985.1 of Phyllomedusa bahiana. Classification (NCBI taxonomy): domain Eukaryota; kingdom Metazoa; phylum Chordata; class Amphibia; order Anura; family Hylidae; genus Phyllomedusa; species Phyllomedusa bahiana. Next base: position 118,235 of record JAODAL010006121.1, read on the forward strand.
TAGATACGTGTTTTTTCACTTTGCCGAGGAAAAAAAACTTTTTTTGATGTCTACTTTCTTTTAAATTTGAATCAGAAATTTTTTGTAGTCCCACGGGTGAATTAAAAGGGTGCCAAAAAATACCTTTTTTTACCCGAATACATTACGATACGGTTTTTTTATTTTGGGCACTACAGCTTTGTTCTTTTGGGGCACCTGCACTTAAATTAATACAGCAATTTTGTAGTACCACAGGACCCTCCGTTTTCACCTCCACCGTCGCCCAGTACCACCAGACCCACCAGAGACCCATCCTCCCCTCTTCTTCCCGCCGTTTGACACCTGCACGCCGTACAGCGGCCGTCTACAGCCAGCCTTCTGTCTTCCAGGTTTGGGAGCAAAGAAAACTTTAAACCCAAACCACCCCAAAGCCAAAACCTGAATGTCGGCATTGCCAGTTTTTGGGCCGGGAAAAGTTGCCTTTCCTTTGGGGGGCACGGGGGGTTTTCCGCCACTCGGGCCTTCCCCGCCCCCAAATACCAGATGCCGAGAAAGGAATTTTCTTTCCAAAAAGCCGTCCCTGCCCTGGCCAGCCACGTGTCATCTAAAATTTAAGCGTGTTGTCTGCATCTGTGGCCAAAAAAAAGTCCATCTGACCACCGACAATGGACTAAAAGGGCACGGTCGGGCCGCTATTCTCTGTACAGCTCATGGGTGAGCTGGGGGTTGCTGGGGGGGTCGGTGGCCCAGGCTGGGCGCACGCTTTTTCAAAATGCAAGGTGCAGGGTTTTTTTCCCCCCAAGGTCCTTTGGGGCATCACTGCCCTTAAACCACCCCGTTTTAAAATTTAACTTCTTGGCCGCCCCACACAGGTCAGGACTGTGGAGGCTCTCCGCAACGAGACCGAGGCGGGCTGGGTGCCAAGAACCGGTGCCAGCAAGGTGTGTCATAACGGGCGAAATCTGCGGCCGCCCTTAATATTTTTCTTGAGCCACCCCCTCCTGGAATTTTGTCATGAACCCCTTTGTCCCCAAAATTTCTAAAAGGCTACCCGGGCTGGACTGCCTGCTGAGAAGGCTCGAAGTCTAATTGCACTTCCCCGTTCGCACCCTGCTTCTCCCCCCTGTGCGTTTGCAGCGTCAGCTCGCCTCCCCGTCAACCGTCCATTGTTGATGGCAAACGCTAAATTTCCACCCCCACATGCCCGCTTTTGTGGCAGCAGCGCAAGCCCTTAGCAGTCGAATACAAAAGGGGCCTGACAAGAGCGGTGTGGACCTCGGGGTTTAGCCACTGGGGATGGGGCAGGTGAAAGACCCCCCCCATCCTTCCAGTTTAAAGAACCCCCAAAAAATGGTCAGTGTGGACATGCCCTTGTCGGGATGAGCATTTGGGGGATCTTGTTGGAACGATCGTTGGACACTCTAAACAACAGGTCCCGCCCCGGGCGGAGGAGGAGACGGACACAGAACGGACACGGGCCTTTTCTCCATCGAATCCACAAGGCCCGACAGTTTTTTCAAAATTTTATCAGTCTTCTTTTTGGCCCTGGTTCGGGGGTCAAGGGGTAGTCAAGGAAAAGGGATCAACTCTCAGGGTGCATATCTCAAAGTCGGGTGTGTTGAAGCTGTGCCGAAAGAACGGAGGAGGAGGGAGGAAGAGGAGGTACCTAACCCAGTTACCGACTCCTGCCTTGGAAAGAGGTTTGAGGCGGAGGAGGAAGATAGGGGGGAAATCAGTTTGAAATGCCCCTGCCAAGAGCTTGGGAAAACAGACCCCCCTCCACATGATACTTGGATGCTCCCTTTTTCCCCCAACATATCCCCCATTAAGGCCATCAAAATGAACAAAAGTTACTGGGTGGCCCCCCTCCTGGGTCCCCTGGTTTCAAAACAAAACTCAGCAATTTCCTTCCCCCACCCAAAAAGAATAAAAAATGCAAAAAGGAGACTTCGAAATTTATCAACGGGACATCGTTTCGCCTTTCACGTTTTTCAAATGTCACGGTGGAAAACATACGCGGACAGCAGTAAGTGCCCAAAAAGGCCGTACCAGCACACACACCAAGGTGGAGAAGCCTAATGGGTGACCTCTGGGAATTTATTTACCACCCCACCAACCATGCAATTTCAAACGCACAATCCAACACACAGAGACCATTAAGTCATGGGGCCCGACTACTGCGTCTCAACACCGATTTTTTGTAGTTTTGGGGACCCAATGGCTTCTGGGGACCAAAAAGGGCAATGGCCCGAGCTGCCAGCCCCCCATAGAGGTGTTGTCCTGCCACGCCAGGCATTCTGAGCGGACCTTCACACAGCTGGAGGAGTCATTCAAAAAACTCCAGTTTTCCACAGATAATTGGATCGTTTTACTTTTATCAAATTAATCAGGCATGGATCTCTGATGAGTTGTGGCCAAATTTCCGAGGTCACCGAAAATTGGCCGGTTACTTACATTCCTCTTCAAACAGAAAGGTCCTTTGAAAAAAAATCTTTTAAAAAGATCATTTCTTACTGCAATTTTTTTTCCTTTTCCCAACAGTTCATTTTTTCTGGTTTTGCTGTGAGGAGACGTAAAAGACAGCAAGGTTTATGACAAAACTTTCCCTTTACTCATTTTTTCTTTAGAAGTTTTCCCGCATTTAATGGGTTTTAGGGGCATTTTGCTTGGAACGCTATAATTATGGTCCTTTTGGGAAAAGAAAGGGGCCTTTTTAAAATGGCATTTTTCCCTCACAATTTTTTTAAAATTGGGTGAGAAGTCATATTTAAAATTTTTTGGGGGCAGTTTCTGTGAGATACAGCAATAATCATGGTCCTTTGGAACAGAAATGTGGCTTCTAATTTGGGATTTCTCCCTCACAATTTTTAACGTGGGTAGAAGTCAATTTTTTTTTTTTTTGGGTCATCTGCTTTGAAAGACAATACACGGCCCCTTTAAAAAAAATTTGTTTTTAACAGCATTTGTTTTTCACAAATTTCAAGAGTGGCTCAAGGGTGATGGCGGCAGAAACAGGAATAGGTAGGAACTGTTTTAAAGGAACAAATTTGCAAAATGACTTTTTTTTTGCAAGATCTTTAAAAATAGCTATCAATCCCCGTATTAGACAACCCATTTAATACAATTAAAAAAAAGAAACAAAACTGGTGGATTCCATCCAATTTTAAAAAAAAGTGTTTTCTGAATTAAACTACTAAAAAAAATTGCATTTTAAAAATACTGGTTTTAAAAAAAAATTTTTGAATTGTACAAGGGGAGGACAGGAAAACTTTACCAATGAGGTTATTTAGAGGACATGAGTAAAGGGCACAGACAAGAAACAAATACAAAACAAATTTCCCCAGCACTTGATAAAATGAAAAAATAATGCCAAGAAAAAAAGGGGCCCCGGGGGGAACAGGGCCCTTTTAACCACCAGTATTTCCCAAATGAAAATCAATTTGGGCCGAACTATACGGAGGGGCAAGCGCTAAACCCCGGCAGGACATATATGTTTTAGTGAAACTAAAATGGGGTTGAAAAACCCTTTTTTTCCCGGGGTTTTTAATTGGGGTCATGCGTTTTTTGGGGGTATTTGGGGCAGTTTTTTGGCCCTTTGGGAAAACCCCCCAAAGGGTATATTTCCATGTCCCAAAAAAATTTTTTGGAAACTAAAATGGTGGTTTAAAGACTCCCTTTTTCCCGGCACTTTTTTAATCTTTTGGGGACTTGGCCCCAAAAAAGGATTTTTGGGTTGGCCCTTTTCCCCTTTTTTTGGGGGTGGGTGGGGGCCCGGGGACAGGGAAAGTCATTCCAGTGAAACTAAAAGGTGGGGGAAAGACTCCTTTTTTTCCCCGGGACTTTTTTTTCGGGGGTCATGCAGGTTTTTTGGGGCTCATGCTGGGCCCCAGGACAGTATATCAATGTCCATGAAACTAAAAAGGGGTTGAAAGCTCCTTTTTTTTTGGCACTTTTTAAAATGGGGGGTCATGAGGTTTGGGGCTCATCTGTGGCCCAGGGCAGGTATAGTCAATGCCAGTAAACTAAAATGGGGGTTTAAAGACTCCTTTTTCCGGAACTTTTTAAAACTGGGGTCATGCAGGTTGGGGGTCATGCTGTGGCCCAGGGCAGGGGGTATTCAATGTCCATTCAAGTAAAAAGATGGTTCAAATCAACTCCTTTGGCACTTTTTAATTTGTGGGTGATCAGTTTAAGGGTCATGCGTGGTACAAGACGGGAAATGAAGGGCTGTGTTTTTTTTCTGTGGTTTTTTTAAACCTAAGTGTGTTGCCTAAGATGTAGCACGTACCATTTGACTGTGTGGATTTTAATTCCAGCTTCTCCACCCGTTTGGGTTAAGAACGGGTTTTGTTTCTCTCCCATAGACTTTAATGGGGCATCGTCATAATCTTCTCCACCCTCGAAAATCTTGTTGAGAAAGGTCGATATCGACCATCGACCGATGTCGGGCCAACGTAATCGCTCAACCTAGTTTGAAAATTCACTGCAATGTTCTCTATTTTAAAAAAACCATCCTTATCTTACGTGTGGCCCAATTTATGGTGGAGTCTAAAGTGCACTTTTGGTGCCTGTGGGGGGCCTCAACAGGGGTTCCAGGGGTTAACCAAAATAGGTTTTTATGAAATCTTTAAGTTGAAACAGTAAGTTTTTTTAAGTAAAAAAGCCAATTTATTTTTTAACTTTTTTGGGGTATATAGGTTAGGGTTAACCCCCCTGTTACACCCTCTTTGTTTTAAATGTCTGGCCCCCGGTTCAAAGATTTTACCTCACCCGTCCCTAAGGAAATAATTTTGTATCACCTTTTGGTCATGGGATGCAGGGGGCCCAAAGGGGAAAAATTTCCATTCCCGTACAAGACTTTTGTAAATCCGTATCACAAATAGTCTTGCATTAATGAAATTTATATAATTTACTATTCCAGTTAATCTTGATTGCTGTAAATAACTCTCCCTGGTGCAGCAAGCAAGTGAGATACTATGAAAGGCAATGTTTTTAAGTCCCGAAATACACAAGGGTTGGCTTCTTCCCTCTATGGAAGAAGTCTGGTGGCATATATGCAGGACTTACATATAGCATGTAATGCTGGCTACAGTGGTGGGGAAAACCAGGAGCCTGTGGCAAAGTAAAAGGGGCGTGACTCATACCCTACAACTAAACTAAAAGATTCAAACCACCCACTGCCAGACAGGGTTTCTACCGCACCCCTGAAGGGAAACACCCCAAAAAGGGATTTCCATACCCATAGCACACATCTTTTTTTTTCACAAGGTTCAGTGAGTCAGATGGGGCTTGTGGAATGCTCTTTTAATAGAAGGGACTGCACCTTTTTAGCCTTTGGAACAATTTTTGCTGGTGTACGGGGGACTTAGGGCGACATGTATGAATTCGCAATGCCTTTTTTTTTTGCCTTTTAAATTTCCCTTCTTTTCAGGGGGCACAACCAAACTTGGCTCAATGTGCGCCTGACAACATATTTTCTTGTGTCAAAGTTTGATACAGAACTGCCATACAAAATTTGCCACATTACACACTATGCACCTTACAAAGTTTGCCGCATTACACTCTGTGCCCATACAAATTCTGCATGCAACGCTGCTATAGGTGTGTGGGAGAGTCAAGGCATCTGTGGCTAAAGTAAATGGGGTATGACTCATGCCCTACAACTTCACACCCAACAACAGTCTCCATTCTTAGGCACAAACTGTATTACAGGCAGTCCCAAAGTTGAACACATTCGACTTGAATAAGACTTGTGCTTTTTTCCTGTCAATAACTCTCTATGGTCAAACAAGCAAGTGTGATACTGTGAATGGCTATGTTGTCCAGATATACATGTAAATGGTTGGCCATTCCCTTATAGGGAAAAAGAGTCGTATCAAAAGCATGCAAAACGCTACGGGGTTTTTGGGAGAGCCAAGGGACCTGGGCAAAGTAAAGGGGGTGTCATACCCCAAAAAATTCACACCCAACAATAGTTTCCATTCTTAAGTACGAGTCATATGCAAGTCAAATGTGTGCAGCTTTGGGACTGCTTGTATTACAGTTTGTTTCTTTAACTCCACCCTGACATGCGACAAACATATGTCATGATGTCCGGGATGTCATCTGTCAGTGACTAGGATTACAGGATTCTCTTGGCAATTTAACCACAGTCAGTATTGACTAACTTTGCTTGGCCCCTGTGTAATAAAAGTGGGGTAAAATGACAATATACTGCAATTCATTAGTTCTGCAGTGTGCTGTACAAGTAATCAAGTGATTGCATATTAAAAAAAAAAAACAAGTAAAACTTCAGACCCTTCCCACCCTATACCATTATATTATGTCGTGAATGTGTAGCATAATAATTGTAATGGTGTTGGTCTGAATAGCTGTGAATGCACTAACCACAGCAGCTGGCTACAATATATATCCAGGCTTCTGCTTCAATAGATGTGATCGAAGCTAGTTAGAATTAAATTTGAATCTGGTACTCGCTGAATGATTTTTTTTTCTTTCTAATAAAACAGAGCTGTAGCTATAAACTTACCTTTTTATGTAAAATATTGAAAAAGGGTGGAGGAGTGTGTACCACCCTCCCCCAGTGGTCACACTGTTTTATTACAGAAATACAATACAGAATCAATTGATTCCATAGCTGGGGAGAAGATTTAATTTTGAGTAAAATGTCTAAATGAAGGTAGCTATACAGTGTTGCCTTTTCAATGAAAAAATAGAATTGTTACCGATATTTGTTCCACCAATACATACTTGTGAGCAGCTACAGTGCTGAGAGCAAAGGTGCCTGGTTTTTTAAAACCTTTCCTCCAAATTTCTCCCCCAAACCCTTTACATGATCAAAAATTTGTTAGAGGGAACATCAAGGATGGTGGCCACTGAAAGCTGCAAAGAAATTTCATAACAAGATACTGAATGTAATTAGCTTTGTTCTTGGGGTCAACAAAAAAGCATATTGGCACAGGTTCTTACAACCCATTAAAGTAAGTGTTGATGAACCACGATGAGCCCCCACATCAGCTGCTTCATTGATAAGCAGTCACACTGTCTGTAGTGAAGGAAGTCTTCAATACAATTTTATTAAAGAGGTTCTTACTTCAGGACCACACATACGCCTGTAGGTCCTCTAAAAGTTAACCTAAGTGGGAGGCTTATAATAAAGAACAGGTTTCAATGTACCAGACTCTGCCCATACTCGTATTATAGGGTCAGAATTTATACTCAACGCCGCCCACCTAGCCAGCCAGTGTTTCACTCTGCACTGATAAGGGGCAACACCTTGAAAGAGTTCATCTGCAGATGAACTATATGGAATGGCTATGGTAATCCCTTTTAAATTGCAAGGCTCATTGAGTTGTAGGTGACTTCAGAAGTGCTACACCCAATAGCATTTTCCCATGAACCTTTTAAAATATTAAAATTTTAGTGGAGTATCAAGGCAGTAAGTCTCCACACGTCGACATGGCGTTTCTCCCCAATGAGAAACCTTACCCTTTTAGAGCTACGCTCAATGCCACCCACCTAGCCAACCAGTGTTCTACTCTGAGGGGCAACACCCGAAACAGGGATTGCCATTGCCATGACAGTTATTAGATCTGCAGACATCTTTTATTTCACGAGGCTCTGTGAGTCAGATGGGACTTGTGGAATGCTACATCCAATAGAAAGCACTGCAGCTCTTTTCCCATGAGCCTTTTAGAACATTTATATGTTAATATGTGGAGACTTATTGCCTTGATGCTCCACTGATGTACCTCTTACCCCTTTAGAGCTACGCTCAATGCCACCCACTTAGTCAGCCAGTGTTCTACTCTGCACATATGAAGGGAAACACCCCAAAGCAGATGTCTGCAGATGTACTAATTGGCATGGCTATGGTAATCCCTTTGACATCACTACGCTCAGTGAGTTGGATGAAACTTGAGGAATGCTACATCCAACATAGGGCACTACATGAGCCTTTTAGATTGGTCAGCATGTAATACTATGATGTCCACTCCAGAACCACTGAATAATGTGGCGTTGTGGTCCAATGATGGGACCTGTAATGATCAACTGTTAATGATGGGGAAGTAATTTGCTGGTTCATCAAGAGAATTGCTCATTGTATTATATATAAAAAGAGCTAATTTTAGAGCAAAATCACTTACCTGTGCAGTTGTTGGATCCTGTGAAGAGATGTATATATCATATTCATTTTCCTCACTCTTTGGTACAACAAGAACAGAATTTGTTTCCATATAAAATTGCTCCTGTCCTCCAATATGAACTTCCCCTAGAAGTTAATGAAGAGTAGTGCATTGTAATTCTAAAATATACAAAAATTCTTGCTGCCTATGGCCGAAAGTAGGTGCTTACTGCATACTGTTGTATATTTGAATTTAATATATATGCAGTGTGCAGTAAACTCCACCTAGTGTTATCTAGAAAGAATGTGAGCATTAAAGAGAACCTGTCACAGAGTTTATGCCCACCTAGCTGAGGGCAGAACAAGCTAGTGTCAGACTTGCTGTTTCCAGTGCTGTGTCCCTTATTCTGTAAGATGCTGGAGTTTTCGTGTATTTGAGCCCTTAACGACTGCGCACCATCTTTTGACGTCAGCTGGTGCGGGTCATTCGTCTACAGCGCATCTCCTGCGAGCATCCGAGAGCGGAGGAACCTCCGCAACCCAGTGCTTTAACCCTTTGATTGCGGCGGTGCGTTACCGCAGCGCAATCAAAGGGTTTCTCTGCTCTGTCGGGTGATTAGAACGCCCGGTGACCCGACAGAGCTCGGGGAACGGCTGCACAGTCAGCCCTGGGGAACTAGAGTGGCCCCAGAGCTGTCTGTGTATGAAGCCAGTGACCAGGGCACACTGTGTGCTGTCCTGATCACTGCCTGTGTTAGACTGACACAGATTATAATGTATTAGCATATATGAATATGCTAATACATTACTAAGTGTTTAAAAAAAAAAATCTAACACAGAAGGGAGCTTCATGGGATTAAAAAAAAAACATAAAAAGGGTAAAAAAAATGAATAAAAAAATAAATAAAATAAAAATAAATATTTAATAAAAAATAATTGTGCATATATTACACACAAAAAAAACCTACACATATTAGGTATCCACATGACCGTAAAAATCTGCAATTATTTTTAAGTGAACTTAAACTATTCCCCCATAAAGTACAACTTGTTTCAAATAAAACGAGGCCTCATCCAACTGCATCATTGAAAAAATAAAAAAGTTACAACTGTTGAAACGCGAGGAGGCAAAAACTAAAAAAATGTTCTGGTCATTAACTACTTTTCAGGCCTGGAGCTTAAGGGGTTAATGCTCAAATCTGCCGTTTTGAGCCAGAAGAGTCATTCGAAGAGTCATTCAAAGTCAGTTTGTTTCAAATATGAGGCTAGCCCTGCCCACTTCAACTGATAAACCTATTAGCAAAGTAAATGCAAGGAAATCGCTCACTTGATAGGAGTAAAAAGCCGATCCTTTATTGAAAAAAACTTAGCTATTTCCACTGTATGTATTATCGCTGTTTTATCCTTCTTCACAAAGTTTTTTTCAATAAAGGATCGGCTTTTTACTCCTATCAAGTGAGCGATTTCCTTGCATTTACTTTGCTCATTGTGTCCTGCGACTGGGGACTGCATTCGCTCATGAAGGATTCAGCCGTGAAGGGATTATCAGGTGATTAAAGACTGCAATTAAGGTGAGCTACACCTAGCACCCTCTACTTTGAGAATGCTTTTTCGTATGATGAACCTATTACTTTGAATAGGTAGTAACATGTGAATAACTGTCAGTGGGTGGGGCTATCCTTTGGTGGGCGGGGATAACACCTACTCCTGAATAAGATTTAAGGAGTAAATGCTCTAAAACTGCTGCATCTTACAGAATAAGGGACACAGTGCTGGGAACAGCAGGTCTGTCACAAGCTTGTGCTGCCCTCAGCAAGGGGGGCATAACCTATGTGACAGGTTCCCTTTAAATACTATTTCTCATATTTCAATACGGGACTGCTGCTTCATACACTAGTCTTAAACAAAAGCTTGTTCTAATAAAGTGGCACAAATTTGTATAAGAAAAATGGCACTAATGTTAGCACAAACCTCTCTGACTTTAGTATCTATAAAGATTTTGGAAATCTGGAGATCACGCCCACTCATTTCTCTCTAGTCTTTATAATATTGATGAGTGTATAGAAAAGTCGCAAATTTTTGTATGGTGTCCACTGTGATTTTTTTTTAACAGAAAAACTGTCTCTGAGCTATTGATAAATTCCCATTTATGTATATGCAGGGGTTTCAGAGCTCCATTTTAGAAGAAAACAGAGTTGCTTTAAAATCATGTGCTTTCAAAAGCTATAAAAGAATTAAGATTTTTCATTGTCAGTACACATCTTAAAAGGTAATTTTAAAACAGTTATCAAAGCAATCATCACTTTAAAAATGGTTGGATACTTTTTTACTGAAACAGGTTTTCTCACCCCGATTATTAGCTTTAATATGTAGGAAAAGGTATATGAAGACCATAACCAAATTCATTGCCTTGTTGTTGATTTTGCTTTAGTCAGAAGATAAAGAAGATTTTATATCCTCATAGGTTATGCTATGTATACACAGCACTGGATTTTGGTCGGTTTGTCAGTGGATCCAGTATTTTAATTTAGCCGGAAATCTGTCCGTACCCAGCGCTGCGTAGCCCTCAACAGAAAATCTGTGCTGTCAGTCTATACATCACTGATATTTTAATGCGGTTTTCCTATATTTAAAACCGTCCGGCGAAATACATAACGTTATATATTCCGCCGGACTGCAGTCAGATTCCTATAGCCCCAAATTACTGGGCCGCTGATAATCCAAATTCCAACCGCATTTTTTTGCGCAAAAAAAGAACCCCGTAGGTACAGCGCGGTCCAGTGATGTGAAAATGTTGTCGGATTTTAGATGGCATTTTCACATTGCTGTGAAAACATAGCCTTAGGGTATGTCCACACGGCAAGGATTTTTGGTCAGTTTTTCAGTCTGATTTCAGATTTTGAAGCTGTCTAAAAACCAACTGTTAACCACCTCCATAGACCTCAATACAAAATATGCCCAGTAGTTTACACTGCTCATTTTTTCTGCTGGTCAGGTTTCAAAACATCAATATATATTTCCATGCACCTTATAATATTTCTGTAGGTTGTAGTCACATGTGGCACTTATAGGAATCCCGCTTTCCTTTCAAACTCAAACATCCAGACCAGGCAGTGTCGCTTCAGTAGTGAACCACTTATACATGTTTGAGATTTACTTAATTATTACATTTACTTTTATTCATCCACTATACATCCACATTAGCATTCAGTTTATGCAGTACGTAATAAAATATAGGCATACAATCTATAGTCAGTGTAAAGTCCATGTTCACACATAATTATTCCATATCTCGAGCTGAGACAGACTTGGTAGTGTCCATAGAGTGCTGGAATAATTATATGTGAACACAGACTTTACACTAAGGCTATGTCTACACTGCATCGGACAAAAAATGGCCCAAAAGTGGCCGTTTTTTCTATGATGCAGGACCGCGGTTTTTGTCACACTTTGTACAAAAACTGTGGTCGCTTCTTGTTTTCCTGACGTCACCCATACAATTTTACTGTATGGGAAGACGGCAAGAAAACGAGAAGCGCCGGCGTATTATACAACATATTGTATAATACACGGAGCCGAAAGACGAGCAGAGAAAAGACGAGCTGTGTAGACTGCAGCTCGTCTTTCCTATTGCCGTCTATGAGGCAGCAGGAACTATCGTATCTTCGGCACCTTTAAAAAACGAAAACCGCTGAAGATACGATCGTTTTCCTAAGCATTGTAGACATAGCCTAATACAGGTTTTATGCCTTTTTTCTGTTATGTACTGAATAAACTGAACTCTAATGTGGATGTATAGTGGATGAACAAAGTAAAGGTGATAATCAAATAAATCTCAAACATGTATAAGTGATTTATTACTGAAGCGACACTGTCGGGTCTGGATGTTTCAGATTTCAAAACTGCCAGCATTATGAAAAACTTGAAACATGCACATTCGGGTAAGTCTACCCAACACTGTTTGGTCTGATTTTCGGCAGATTCACTATTTAGAATCCGCCGAAAATCACTAGTGCCCCATAGATGGCAAAACATAATCCGTGCTGTAGTCTACACAGCATATTTTTTTTCCAGATAATATTGAAATCCGCACGATTTAAATACCTGTTGCATCTTCTGCCGGATTCCCATCGTATTCCTGTGCAGTCAATGTATTGGGCCAGCAGGAAATCCGAAAACCGAACATGGTTTTTACTACAAACCTGCGGTGCAGTGATGTTAAAATGCTGCCTGATTTTGGACGCCATTTTAACATATGCTGTATAGACACAGCCTTCTTCTACCTGATTTCCGTCTGAAAATGTACTACTGAAGTCAATAGCAACCAAGCTGAAAGTCAATGAACAGTTTTTTGCATGGATTTTGGGCAGATCTGCCCAGAAAAAATCAATAGTGATCTATGATAGACTATAGGTTCCACCTATAATGGGTTTGTTATTTAAGTTCCTTTTGTACTTTTTTACTGGAAGGTCCTCAAATTCACTCCATGGTCCATATATATATACACTCACCGGCCACTTTATTAGGTACACATGTCCAACTGCTCGTTAACACTTCATTTCTAATCAGCCAATCACATGGCGGCAACTCAGTGCATTTAGGCATGTAGACATGGTCAAGACAATCTCCTGCAGTTCAAAACCGAGCATCAGTATGGGGAAGAAAGTTGATTTGAGTGCCTTGGAACGTGGCATGGTTGTTGGTGCCAGAAGGGCTGGTCTGAGTATTTCAGAAACTGCTGATCTCCTGGGATTTTCACGCACAACCATCTCTAGGGTTTACAGAGAATGGTCCGAAAAAGAAAAAACATCCAGTGAGCGGCAGTCCTGTGGGCGGAAATGCCTTGTTGATGCCAGAGGTCAAAGGAGAATGGGCAGACTGGTTCGAGCTGATAGAAAGGCAACAGTGACTCAAATAGCCACCCGTTACAACCAAGGTAGGCAGAAGAGCATCTCTGAACGCACAGTACGGCGAACTTTGAGGCAGATGGGCTACAGCAGCAGAAGACCACACCGGGTGCCACTCCTTTCAGCTAAGAACAGGAAACTGAGGCTCCAATTTGCCCAAGCTCATTGAAATTGGACAGTAGAAGATTGGAAAAACGTTGCCTGGTCTGATGAGTCTCGATTTCTGCTGCGACATTCGGATGGTAGAGTCAGAATTTGGCGTCAACAACATGAAAGCATGGATCCATCCTGCCTTTTATCAACGGTTCAGGCTGGTGGTGTCATGGTGTGGGGAATATTTTCTTGGCACTCTTTGGGCCCCTTGGTACCAATTGAGCATCGTTGCAACACCTTGTGGAATCTATGCCACGAAGAATTGAGGCAGTTTTGAAGGCAAAAGGGGGTCCAACCCGTTACTAGCATGGTGTACCTAATAAAGTGGCCGGTGAGTGTATTTGTACTATATATTTTTACAGATAATAACACATCTGGCTGCAGTGTAACCAAAATGGCCACCGCAAGCTTAGGGAGTGACAACTGGGTGGAGTAATAAAAATCACAATTGTTTCTTGCACCATTCATAAATGCATTGCACTCACTACACTGTCTGCTACTAGAGTCTACAGAAAAACAATCCAAAAAACGACTGAAATCTGACGTAAAATCAGTGCAAAAATCAGTGACAAAAAAACGAAAACAGACTATAAACTGTTCACTTTTAGTTTCAAATTCAGTTAAAAGTACTCGCTGGATGGACGATTTTTCTGTTCACAAAACCAACAGTATTTTGTCCTTTTATGTGTGGTCGTACCCTTAGAATGAGTTACTCCCTGCTGAGTCTTAGCTCTAGCCAGGGGCGTAACTTTGGTTCAAAAAGTGGGGGGGGGACACCAATTTTCCCTCTCATCCCCTATCTTCCTATCCCTCCCTCCTTCTCTCGCCTTCCCTTTCACTTCCCCTCCTTTTCCTTCTCGCCTCCATCCTGCAATGAAGCAGTCCCCTCTAACCCAGCTAGGAGGTCTGAGGGAGGGCTGTGAGCTCCCCCAGCAGGTCCGGGTGAAGTCCTTATGGATAACACTTTTGGTGCAATCCATAAGGTTATGAGTGGCTCTCTAATTACTGAAGTCTAGAGCCGGACTGGGACTAAAGATCAGTCCTGGCACTGAAACCAAACCAGCCCACCTACAATATTACCCCTCTAGATGGAAAAAAAAATGTTGTGCAAGGCAGCAAATTTCGCTTAACCCTGCCCCCCCCCCCCACCCCATCACTACTTCATTAAATTTGTTATACACTCACAACAGAATGAGGAAAACAAAAGCACCCAATCTCACTGAACCCCTAGAAATCACTTAGGTCACATACTGTACCCCAAAATGTATGTTATTGCATACCATACCCCAGAAACGCCACACGGCAGCCACAGAAATGACATTACTAATTGCACCTTAGAAATGACTTGCACATTGAAATCGAGAAATAATACAACTCACTGTACCCCAAAAACTGTATTATATTACACCTTGAACCCTAGAAATTAATTAAATCACACCGTACCCCAGAGATTATGTCACACCATACCCCAGAGATTAGCAAATACAAAAGATCTGGCTCACCTCTGTGGACTTCTCACTTCTATTTCTCCGGGTGACCACAAGCCGCTGTAGTCCGCTCTGAATTCGCCGCCGGCCAGGCGGAAATACGTATACTCACAAACGGAAGTCTGGATACATGTCCCGCACGGAACGCTATGCACCAAGAAAACCCGTATCCTTCATGCGGTAAAAATGTAGCAGCTTTATTTCTTCCAGTAAAACAGCAACACAGCAGTGCAGCAACCAACCCCCTCACAGGTGATGAACAGGTGATAAACACAGACGCGTTTCGGGTACTTTACCCTTGCTCACTGTGATGGCAGGGTCACTGCCATCTTGCTTTATATATGCTTTAAAACCAATCACCAATTCAAAAAACTGGTCACATGTCATGAATGCAAATGATGAGACACCTAAAATCTGGCCTGGATGAGCTTCTCTACAATGTAGAGATTATATTACACACCATACCCCAGAGTTTACATTACACTGTACCCCAGAGATTATATTACATACTGTATCCCAGAGATTACATTATATTACTCACTGTATCCCAGAGATTACATTACACACTGTACTCCAGAGATTACATTTCTCACTTTACCCCAGAGATTACATTACACTGTTCCTCAGATATTAGATTACACACTGTATCCCAGAGATCACATTATATTACTCACTGTACCCCAGAGATTACATTACACACTGTACCCCAGAGATTAGTTTACACACTGTACCCCAGATATTACTGCATTGTTCACCATACCCCAGAGATTAAATTACACACTGTACAACAGAGATTATATTATACCATACCACAGAGGTTACAATATACACTGTACCCCAGAGACTAATTGCATTAGACAAGGTACCCCTGAAATTATGTGTGTGTATATACATATGTTGAACACAAACACTCTTAAGGTGAGTTCACAAAACAGTTTTTTGGCCCTGACAGTGTCGTTTGCTTGTTGGAAATTTGGCACTTGCAAATACAGAACTCTGACGAGCAAACAAACCTGACTTGCTGAGGCTGATTTCTGCCTACTCTCCATTAGTGCTGTTAGTGCATAAAACACCTCAAAGAATTCTGTGGAGGCGCTGACAGTACACTCCGAAAATACTTGAGTAAAATCAGTGTAATCTAAACAAGGAAATTGATGTTACATAGGGTATAATGTAAATCAGTTTCCTGCTGGATTAGACGCCGGTTCTGAGGCAGATCAGCACTGAATCTGCCCTAGAATCAGCATTCATATCTTCTGTATGAATGTACCCTTAAGGCATGTTCACATGGCATATAGCTGGATGTACTGTGCCCTCTGCTATATGCCAGGTGTTTTAGAAGTGCGCGCCGGCCAGCCCACACTTCTAAAATGCTGCGAGTCGGCACCATTCACTTTCATCTTACCCGGTGCATAAGTGCAGGGACGACGTGACATGGCTAGATACATTGTATGTACAGTATATACACATCTCACATATACAGTACATACCCTACTCACATGCACAACGCCTAGCGACCTTGTCCCTTCCTTACCTGTCTCCTGTAGTCTGGTGTAGTTGGCATTCAGCAAGAGCTTCTCTTCGTCTCTGATGAGGGCTGAGCATAGGGACAGTGGTATACAATGGGAGGGAAAGATACAGCCCCAGATACAGAATGTGCTGGACTGTGAGCAGCGTTCTGATTGGTGACACTTGAGGCTGCTATCTACTCTGTTCCCCCAAATGCACAGAAATATAGGAGGCAAAAGGTTAACTTCTTCCTCCTTTGTGCTCTGCTCTCCGCACTTACTGTACTCTCATGCTTCCATATGGATTATTTTTTATTGAAGTGGCTAAAAAGTGGGGGGGAACAGTCCCTTCCGTACCCCCCTAAAGTTACACCTATGGCTCTAGCACAGAAGCTTTGTTTACTAAAGGTAATGACAAGTTTTAAGCCTTAGAGCTTTGTAGCCTTGTACACTGTTATTAACAAACCTTCAACACTCCAATCACTTTAAGGGCGCGTCCCCATGGCACAGGACAAATGCCGGTCGGTTTATCCGACCGCTATTTGTCCTGTTTTTGTGCCTTGCACACGGCCGTGGGAGGACGGCTTTTCTTCACATAGACATGTTTATATTCCGTCCGAAAACCGGTCAGAAGAATGAACATGTTGAATGTTTTTCAGGCTGCTGGCAGTCTGAGAAACCGCTGGGCGGAAAATCCGGCAGTGGACGGTTGTGGACGGTTTTTCAGATTGTTTTCAAAACGGCAAACCGTCTGAAAAACCGGCAGCAAACGGGTGCCATGGGGACAAGGCCTAATAGAATCAGTGAGGAATAGCAGGGTTGATTTGCCAATCACTGCCATAGAACCACCCACGGCCTAACCAGGAAGTGTGATTCTGAAGCTCTCTGTGACTCTGTGAAACTACATGGTGAGAAATTTTTTTTTATATTACAGTATCATGCAGCCCTTTTAATTTGGATATGTTTAAAATACTGGACATCAAATTATTAGACATCTTACCTTCAAGGATATGGTCAGCCGTTTTAAAAGCTTCTTCTACGTTCCCATGCAAAATTTGTCTAAAAGGTTCGAAGTATGAATTGTGTTTGATGGCATCCTATAAATTAACAATTTTCAGTGTAACTATGACAAGAAGAGAAGTCAATCGGCAGTGAGACATTTTAGTGAGTCCCATACACCCACTAAGGGAAATAATTCTGGATGGCCCACCTTCCTAGTATGGTAGTTAAAACGCTCATATGAAATATAACCTAGTAGCAAGTGACTGGCTTTAAAGTCAGCTCCAAGTTGCATTAACGATTACATTTTAAGCCCAGTTAGGGCTCAGAACCTAGGTATATTGGGGAATCCTTGGAATATCATCCGAGTCAGACTGGTTCATTAGGTTATCTATAATTAATATTTTTTAAATAAAATTTACAATACCTCAAAACAAATTATATAAAATATTAAAAAAATTTACAGATTTTTTAAGTATGTACAAAATACATTAGGTTTTAAGATATTTTAGTTTAGCTTAACATCTACATAGTATTTTTTTCTCCAAAATATTCATTCTGCTGGAGACACTGTTTTTGCTCTATTAATTTAGATATATTATGACAGTCCTTTCAAAATAAGTCAGAAATGAAAGAATAATGATCAGTGGTGTAGCCAGATGATTGCTGTAGTCACATTTATGACTGGGCCCATGAAGTTAAAAGGATCCTCTGGTCCCTCCCACACCACCTCTGTGATTGGCACCACCAGATCATATTTTTCCACCCAGATCCTAGAAACTCTGGGCGAATTACACATTCAACTGTATCCACATCCTCAGGAAACAGAAACATTTGAAACCTAGGGCAAACTGAGGAATCTCATAGGTCACAAGCCTCATTAAGCCTTTAACCTACAGGATGCCAGGACAACATATAGGATATCCGCATCCCATTGGAAATGTTACAATGACATCACATAATGTTGCCCATAATATGCCACATATTTTTGGGGCGTTCCGTTAAAGTGTTTTCAGACACACAGTCAGTGTGGTACTAATTTTTGCCAGGGACTACAGCTATGACAGATATGTCTTTGAACAGTATTTATGGACAATATGCAACAAAGCAGGTACAATAATTTGGTAAATGGGGTAGCAACAAGACAAAGACCTGGGGTAGAAACTGGATGAAAAGTTTGAGTGGGCTGTGAAATGTTTGTAAGGTTCTGGAAAAGGGAGTAAGCAAAAAGGTTTGTGGAAAAAACTCAGCTGACACAAGATGAACTTAGCAACTAATCATAGAAAACA